>JAEQML010076332.1:0-13410 GCA_016904865.1 Pissodes strobi
GTTCCTTTATTAATAAATTGAGGCCGTCCTTAATAAATCATTTTGAGGGTAACTGTCACAAAAAAAAATCAAAAACGCACCAAGATATCATGCGATCCTGCCTATTTTTCATGCCTTTTCGTTAACATAACTTATCCGTTAATAGGCCCGGTAATGATTTTTCAACGCGACTCCAATCCCAACGGATTGGGCTAGTCAGATTTAATATGATGCGGTATATGTAATTTTTGTAATTATGCTTCCTCAGGGACATGCCGACAAATTTCTTTATGGCATTTTACCTTTTGGGCGGCACGCCTCTCAACAAAATGGATTTGCGCTAATTATTTCACTGTTAGATGGTCAAATACGTGGTTTATATTAATAAAAAAAATGGTGTGTGCTTAATACTATACGACAGAAGTGAAAACTTGCCACAATTTTGATGTTTAAAGTAAAAGTAATATATAAATAATAAATTAAGATATTTACCAACCAAAGAAATATAAATAATTAATATCAGAAGTTAAGTCAATTCAAAATAAAAGCACATCAGAACGAATAAATTATTGAGCCCAAATAATTCAAATCAATAATTATACTTACTACTTACTGCCCTCTTGGAACACGTACTAAAGATAATAAATAAATCAGAAAATAGGTTTATTGCCATAAAATGACGGAATAGTTTTCTTACCAAAAGTTTAACAGGGAAAACTAAATATGACTTCATGTCAACTAAAACATAAAAAATTTTAACTATATTGTAGTACCCCGGCCCCAGTACACGATGTTTCTTAAAATTACACTTGTTTGTCGCGACTAAATTTAATGGAAGATTAAATGTGGTACTTCACTTGCAGTGATACCCGAGGTATAATAATTATTAAATTCGCGGGAATACATGCAGGCTGCTATGCACTATAAATCGGCTCTTAACCCAATTTTTTAAAACATTTTACAGGTTTTGAATATTTGTTTTCGGCATGGTAATAGTGTTGGAAATAATACAGTTGTTGTGCTAAGTGAAAGACCTCGGCCATGTATGAAATAAGTCATTACCATGGCAAACTGCACGTTGTGCTTGGATTCCATTAGCAGAAGCAGGCCTGGGATTGGTTGCAATGGATTTAAAAAAGAATTCCATGCTACATGTGTGGCGAAAGGTATCGACATTATCAGCCTGCTGATACCAATACCGGGGCTGTGCTGGAAGTGTTCTGACTGCAACAAGAACTGCATCTTGGTTAATCATATTGGGATCCATGATCTAGTCGAAACTAAACTGAATGAGGCATTATGTTCGTTAAAGGATGAAGTTAAATCAATTAAATCAAATCTGGCTAAGCTATCGGAACCTGAACCTACTGCAAATCATCCGACCTACGCAGAAGCCATAAGGGATAAATCTAAACATGCCATACTGATTTACCCTAAAAATAACAGCCAGCCGGCAACTCTTACCAAGGCAGATATTCTGCGGAATGCCAATCCCTCTGATGAAAATGTTCAGCTAGAAAGGGTCAGAACGGTGAAAGATGGTGGAATTCTAATTGGCTGTAGAAGCAAAGCGGACAATAATAAATTGATGTCAATTGTGTAGCAGAAGATGTCCAATACCTATGAAATAAGAGAGGTTGGAGCAAATCTACCCAAACTCCGAGTGGTCGGTATGACCCAAAATATTTCCCCTGAAGATCTTCGGAGTCAACTTATCTCAGGCAATCAAACCATATTCTCAGAAGACTCAGAGTGTAGAGTTATGAAATGACCAGGGAAAATCCTTCTGTAGTTGAGGCAATTGTAAAAGTAGATAAGGCAGTTAAATCAGGTAATTTGTTTGTGGCGTATGATTGTTGTATTGTGTACGATGCAGTTGATGTATATCTCTGTTTTAAGTGCAACGAATTTGGTCACTTCTCTCAAATATGCATAAATCCTCTGTCCTGGTCTGTATGTGGTGAAGATCATGATATCTCAAATTGCAAGTCCAATTGTCTTAAATTAAATAAAAATGTTCCTACCGATCATGCAGTATGGGACAGGGAAAAATGTTCTGCTTACATCGGGAAATTAAGTGAGCTTAAACCTAAAACGACACAATAGCAATTACAGAGTAATTTTCCATCAGCCCTTGTAAATGACTCCGGATCTTCAATGGAATGTGGAGATTCCTTGTCGATTTTTTACCAAAACACACGTGGTCTCAGGTCGAAAACCTCTGATGTTTTCAACTCTATAGCAAAAAGTAGTTTTGAGATTGTTGTTCTCACAGAAACTTGGCTTAACTCATCGATAGGGGATTATGACTTATTTGTTCCGGCGTTTAGTGTCTACAGGGCGGATAGGAAGCTTCTTTTGAGAAATGTTGCAAGAGGAGGAGGTGTTTCGATTGGCGTCCACCAAAGACTTCAGTCAACCCAGGTTGATTTGAGCGTTAGGAATTTTCCACAACTTCTATATATCGACATTATAGTAGTCAAAATCGTCCTGAATGTATCACCCATATATTTAATTAACCTCTATATTCCGCCCGATACTCCTTTTGAGGAGTTTCGTGGTTTCTTTGAAGCTTTGGACTCACTGCACTTTCTGTATGACTCTAAAATTGTTGTATTGGGAGACTTCAATACTCCGGAATATCCACTCTAAATAGCTTAAAAGACTTTTTTGATTTGATCCAGAGAAACTACATTTTCAACCAACACAAAACGCTTCTTGACTTATCGGTGATAATAGGTTTGTTCTAGCGGCGATTTCAAACGGTTTCAAACCATCCGGAGTTTGCGCATAACGATATAAGCGACGCTTATATCGTTATGCGCAAACTCTGGACGATTTGAAACCGTTTGAAATCGCTGCTAGAACAAGCCTATTATGTCCCTTTTGTTATCCTGTCTTAGCGACTTTAGTAGTCTCCAACTCTCAGTGCTTCTAGTGCCTCCCAAGTAGGTATTTATTCTCAAATAATTTTTTTCCCATGCGTCTTTTTTCCTTTGGCAGATCATTCTTCGGACATTTGCTTGGGAGTTCTTATAAAGTGCCTTATCTTGGTTTGTTTGGGAATTAAGGCATTTATTGTAAGCCTTTCTTTTAACTTCTATTTGTGACTCGATCTCTTGGTCCCACCAATATGGTTTTTTCCATTTCTCTGGCTCGTACAGACCCAGCAGCGCCTCCTTTGCAGCTGCATGGATGCAATTCTTTATATGTTGGTAATGTTGTTCGTTATCATTAAAATGTTCCTGATCTAGTTTTTGGTCCAATCTATTTTGGTACAAGACCCTAACGCTCTCATAGTTTAAACTAGACAGATTATATCTAGTCGTGGTTATTACTTCTGATTTTTGGATTTCAGGAGTTTTTCGGCTTCGTCTGATCTCCACGGGAATAAGATTTCAGATCCGAGCCAGTAATGGTCACTTCCGCACATAGGCACCATCTTGCACCTTTAAGTTGGTCTTTTGGCGTATCAGGATATAATCGAGGATCGATTTCAGACCTCTCGTATTTTGTGTCCATGCATACTTGTGGATCCATGGGTGCTGGAAGAAGTCATTCAATATTTTCAGTTCATGTTGTTCTGCTATTGATATCAATCTGTTGCCATTATCATTTGTTGTGTCTTCTCCAAACTGACCAACAACGTTATCTCTTCTTTTTTTCCTTGTCCTGCCGTTAAAATCTCCAAGGAGGATAATTTCCCTTGAGTTTCCTATTTTTGTTATTTCAGAGAAAAGGCTCTCATAAAATTCCTCTTTTTTCTGCGTTATTGACGGCGTATACCCCTATTATTGTAATTTTACGATCATGTAGAATTAGATTCATCTTTATTATCCGTTCGTTAATAGGTTCCCATGACGTGCTATTTTTCCTGATGCTTTTGCGGATCAGAATGGCCAACCCTTGTTGTGCTCTTTTATCCGTTGCTATTCCCCTGTAGAAAAGGTCATATTGACCCAGGTTTTCCGAACCTTGTCCTTTTTCTTGTTTCAGTTAGAACTGCTATGTCGATATTGATTTTTTTTTAGTTCAGAGGTGACTTCACTCACTTTTCGAGATATGCCTTGTACGTTCCAAGTTCCGATATTCAAAGTCCGTTTCCTAAGCTTAGGTCATCTTCGTTTCCATCCATTCCGAGGCTTGTTACTGGAGTTTTTAACCTTTTTTGTTTTTCTGAGTACCTACCAAGGGGTTGGCCCGATGCCTCAACCCCCATCCAGGAGGGCCGGGTAATTTGTCATTAAGGTTATCTTCCTCTAGCCTTTGGCGTTTCCGCGCCTCATTGCAAGACAGCAATTTCGCTCTTATTTATCCTAAAAGCATGGTTGCCACTTCCGCCAGATCCGCCGTACCGAAGTCCGTCTTCTCCGCCTTCACTGCCGTTGTGGTCTCCGTCTGGACCCTAGACAAGGGGCACTGACAGGGTACTATCAGCCGGGCCAGCTGAACCCTGTTTTTTTATGAGATTGTTACTCCTCCCCCTCACTCTTTTCCAACCTGGCTTGGGACAGTCTTAGGCGAGTTTATATTTTTTGTGATAGCGTGAAAACAGACATAGATATATTAATCAATGGATGAAAAGCACATTGGTTCAGAAAATACAAGATTCTGAAAAAATACGGCATTATTAAAATTTCTAGTATCAATATTCCGAATCTACGTAAAATTTATTGAAGAAGAGGTAATTTTAAAATTTTTCCGAGACGGTTTCATATATTTTCCGATAGCGTGAAGACAAGCATAGATATATTAATCAATCGGTGAAAAGGACATCGGTTCGGAAAATACCAAATTATGAAAAAATACGGCAACTTCTAGTATGAATATTCCGAATCTACGTAAAATTTACTGTAGATTAATCAATCGGTGAAAATTGACTGTCCTCCTCCTCTGTCTTCTATCCTGTTCAGGATGTAGTGACACCATCAGAGTTTTATTACCTCTCTCCATTTATCTCTGTTTTAGGAGGACTTTTTTTTTGGTAGGGATTAGAAAATGCGTATCTTGGCACACCAACACCAGCATTGATATTCTAGCGCTGTGGGGTGTGGGACTTCGGACGGCGCTGACCCACTAAAACCCTTCCCTTACTGCAGGCATTGCAAATCGCTCGCGCATTACTTCAGTGTGCATGCCTGTATTTCATGTTGGTTCTCTTATAGCTGACTGTTTACTACTGCCGGTTATTCTGAATTTGCTCCCTGTTTCCTTGGTCCCAATAATAGCCCTTATGGTTCTGTAGGCATAATTCCACATTTCATCACTATCCAGGAGGGATTCCATCATAGTGATATGGTTAAATGTTTGTCCGGTATGATTTGAGTAGACACTCCTTATTTCCTCCCATCTTCTACAGTCAAATAGTGTATGCTGCACATCATCTTCTTCTGGACAATATATACACCTGCTTGTATCAGATCTTCTAAACTTGAAGAGGTATTTTTTAAAGCAGCCGTGCCCGGACAGTACCTGCGAGATAAAGTAGTCCACCTCACCATGCCTTCGACTCATCCATCTCTCAATGTTGAGTATTAAAAAGTACGTCCATCGACCGTTTATGTTATTATTCCATCTTTCTTGCCATGTCTGCAGTAAATTCACTCTAGCAGTGGTTTTGTCACTTCCCATGTATCTTTCTCGCCTCTCAGTAATCTGGAACTCTATTGGAGGGATGCCAGCTATTGCACCAGCCCCCTCTGTACTTATTGTTCTGTATCCACAGCATACCCTAATTGCCATTCTCCTCTGGAGGCTTTGCAGTTTGTTCATGAACTTTGTGTTTTTAGTAGCTTTATGCCAGGCTGGGGCACTATAAAGTATTTGGGAATGAACCACGCTAGAATACAACTTGCGCTTTGAGGATCTAGGTCCTCCCACATTTCGCATTAGATTTGATAGCGCTCTAACTGTTTTTTCTGCCTTTAATATCGTTTCTCTAATATGACTGGCGAATGCTAGTTTTGTATCCATCCATACACCAAGATATTTAACTGCCTTACTCACATTTATTTCTACTCCTTGGACATTAAATGTTATTGGTCTTATCTTCCATTTCTGGGTCAACAGGACAGCTTCAGTTTAGATACGCGTTGGAGGCCTGCGTTGCTCTTACTCATTAGGATCTCCTCGTAACTTGCAACTGCTATCATAGCCACGTCGTCTGCGAAACCAACTAATTCTACTACGTCGGGCATTTTAGTTTCTAAGAGATCATCATACAAGATGGTCCACAGTGTTGGGCCCAGTACCGAGCCTTGTGGCACACCGCTATTCACGTTGAGGGTTTTCCAGCCTTCATCTGCCTCTAGCAGCATATTTCGATTTGAAAGGTATGAGGCTATGATGCAGATTATGCCTTCATCCATTCCCCTGCTTCCCATTTTGTCGAGAATGAACTGCCACGACGCGCTATTGAAAAAATTTTTCACGTCTATTTTAATCATAGCACATATCCTACGATCTCGATGCGAATAGTCTTCTGCACTTCTAGCTATCTCGATGATCCTGTTTATGACATTCACAGTTTGTCTTCCTTTTCTGAAACCATATTGTCGATCTGATAGGTCCCCAACGCGAGTTAATTCATTTTGAATTAGGTGTTCATACAATTTACCTTCTACATCCAGTAAACATATCTTAATTGCTTATATGATGAGGGATTTTCTACAGGTTTTTCTCCCTTTTTTAGGAGCAAAAGTTTAGCTTTTTTCCATTCCGCTGGGAAATCTGCACGTCTAGCCAGGTTGTTATAAACATACAGTACGTAATTTGGTTTATCCTCAGCCAAGGCTTTAATTATTTCAGCAGGAATATATCCGGGTCCCGGTACTTTATTGATTTTAATTTTACTAATTATTGCCGCCTTAAGTTCATCCAAAGAAAAGTTGTGGAACTCAGTCTTGTTATCGCAGTCGAATATCACAGACTCGTGAATTGGAAACAGGTGATCAACTACCTTTTCCATAGTTTGTGGGTCAAATTTATTCTTGGGGGGTATCCAAGAAGACTATCCATCACAATCCTATATCCATCGCCCTAGATATCGTTATCTACATCATCGCAGATTCTTTTCCATGCAGTGGTCCCTTTTAGACTTCTTAATAGCATTTCTGAGGTCCTTCCTGCTGTCTTGGTAGGAGGTCCAGAACACTTGGTTCCTCTGCAACTGATTATTTCTCACATTTCTAGTGTATATCCTTCTTTTCTGTACACAAATCTGTCGAAGTTCTGCAATTTCGTTATTCCACCAATATACTGGTCGGCGAGCTTTAATAGTTTTTTCCTCGGCATTGTCTTGTCACATATTTATCCGAGTATTTTGGAGAAGTTGTTGGCAAATGGTGCTTCCGAATTCACGTGTAACTGCTCCAGGGCAAACGGGAGTTTGTGGCGGTCCAGGCTCCTTACGTTCCAGCCTCTATCTGTTAATATATTAGTACTGGGTCAGGCATCGATGTTCCAGGCAACCTTAAAAATTATGTAATTATGGTCACTCAGAGACTCCTCCTCCAGCACCTCCCACTGGGTGATTCTTGATTTAATATTTGCTGTGCAGACTGTTAGATCCAGTATGGAACCGTACCCTTCTCTCTGAAACGTTGGCTTATCTCCCTGATTTATGACTATTAGGTAGTTTGATGCAATCCATTCGGCCTGTCCAAAGTTTGCATCCCCCACTGCGGCGATTTTGCATTAAAATCAACCGCTATGATGACTTTTTAGGCCAGCCAGAGTTCTTTTCAAACCTTCCAGTTTATCGTTTCCGGAGAAGTAACAACTGTATAACGTAAAATTCCCAGTGTCCACATAGGTATAACCAGGTCCTTGTCCTTGCCCCTGAACAGTAACATCCGGATTCAGAATTTTGTTTGCAGTGTTCAAGTCCTCTCCGACCACCAAGTCTTTTCTATTCCTAATTGCGTCTCGATTTGGCTCGCTGATGATCAATATTCCTGCCCGATGTCTTGTTGCGTTCTCTAATGCTATGTCGTGAGCTGGACGACTTCTGTTGCTATTTATTTGAAGTATTTTGATCTTGTTCATCTGGCTCATTATTATTTGACATTTGCGAATGTTTGACTGATGCCCCTGTTGCCGGCAGAAAACACAGAATGAGTTTTTGCGACATTGGGAGATAGTATGTCCCTCTTGGCCACATCTCAAACATAACGACCCTCTGTCCGGTCCTTTGCACTGTTCCCTTTGGTGACCATATTCCCAACATTTAAAACATTTTGTTTCCGGTTTCCTTTCCTGTATCATACAGTTGGCCCATCCAATTCTTATTGTTTTTTTCTGGATCAAAAGGTTGGCGTCCAGCTCTTTTAATTTTAGGGTCAAATTTTGTGTTCCACGATATGCAGGTCTACGAGCTCTCACCTCAAAAGTTTCAGATCCAATCCCAATCGCTTTAGAAACAGCCTCTTTAATTTCGTCAACAGTTGTGATTTCATCCATACCCTCGATATGCACTATCTTAATGTTGAATAGGAGATTTGCTTTCGCCTCTGGAACTCTGCCTTTAAGCTAGTTCTCTAAAATGATTGCTCTGTCTAATCCATTTCTTACAGTCAGCACGAGTTCATCATGTTTGGTCTTCTTAATTGCTGCAATGTCAACGCCTAGTTCACTAGAGTTCATGACTGATTTGACTGCCTTGAGCATTATTCTCCATACGTACAATAACTGCATCCGATCTAGGATTTTTAGGTCGTTCCACTGAGGCACTGTTTTGGGTACCACGATTACTCCTGATTCGCCCTCTTGGCTCCCCCTGAGGGTTAGTTTTTCCATGGTCTGGCTGGTATACGTCAAGTTTTATAGATGTGTCGGAAAGCAAGTACTGGAGCATACGAATGATCACTGCTCCAGTAACATCTTCCATTTCGGATATCGCAACTTGGTATGTTTTGTCCTTGATCAATTTAGATTTGATCCCTAGTAGAGATTGGAACAACAGTTTGTCCTCCTCGTCACTGGTTATTGATGTGTCACTAAGAATAGGGAAGTGTATCCACCTCGTGATCTGGTTGAAGTTTCCTTTGTTGTCGGGAAATCCCAAAGTATGCGACATCATGGCTACCTCTACCTCATTTCTATTTTGTTTTTGCAGCATGTCTTTTCCTGCAAATTTCTCTATAGATTTTTCAATCACTTTATGCTTGGTTTCTACGTTCTTGGTACAGGGAAGAATAATATCCCAGCCTGAGGGAGCTCTCTAAATAAATCCTTGTTTGACGTTAAATGCCTCAAACAGATCATCATTCCATTCTTCCTCGCTTACAGCTTGGAGGTTCATGTAGGATTCATTCATTTTAAGTTGTCTTCTCCTGCATCGTAGTTTTTGTTCCCTCATACATTCAGGACATTTTGCATCATTATTTTTGGCAGATAGCAGTCTCAATATCACCAACTTTTTTAAGAAGTCTTTAGTTCTCCTGTCGTAATTCTGTGCACGCATTTTTTGCCCCTACTTCTATTGCCTATTCCTGCCATTCCTTGATTGCCTTGGATTTAAGTTTTTCCGTTTGTAGAAACAGCTTACTACTTATGTCGGTATATTTTTTCTTGAGTTTATAGGATCCTTTTACAGTCGTTTCCAATAGCTCCACTTGACTAATCATCTGTTCAAGGATGTTCTGGAAAGCCCCTCCGTTTTTGTTCCAATTAATGACATTTTCCCTAGGATCATTCTCTGTTCTCTTCGTTTTGGGTGGATTTTCTTGGTTACGACTGGTTTCCTGCCCTTGTGTATCCAGGGTTTTAAGGTTGGGATTCGGTACTGAGAAAGCACGAGGTCTCGTTGGTGATCTTGTTGTTGACTCTTCTGTGACTGATGGGACAGGATTATCCCCAGGATGGGTCTCTTTATTTACTGCAATAGTACTATTGCTTCTGGGTTGGTTCTTGTATCCCACATCTGGAAAAACGGGTCTTGCCCCTTCGGGGGGAGTTCTGTTTATGGAATCTCTCCTTTGGAAAGGGTTTGTCTCGGCTAATTTTAAGTGAAGGTTTCCAGGGGTGTTCTTATCAAAGATTTCTTCTCTTTCTGTCTCATCTGCTTTGTTTTTCGTTTTGATATTTAGGGCGTGCATCTTGGCCCCACGAAATGCTGGGAAATATGTCGGTCGCTTGTAGCAGTGCCCCGCCTACTACAAGAAGGCTCCATTTTCGACCGAGGGATTGCCTTATTCCTCGGTTTAGGCATTAGAAACCAGTACAATCGCCGGCAGAGAGAGTGGCCCCTTTGAAAGCTCACCCTGCTGGCCATACATCCCATCAGCATGCTCCAACCTTGGGATTCAGAGGATATTTTTATAGAGGCTTATACCTAGCATGCCGACTGGCTAAGGTAGGAGCCCCGCTGGAATCTCCCATTCGACTTATCCAAGCCACGCCCCGCATGGTTCGTTGAAGGATGGGATTTAACCAGTTACGGTATGTAATACTGGGCTGGCGTTCACACCAGCATAACTAGGGTACCTCGGGAGTGCAAGGTCCCGTACTCCCCACTGCAGCGCGGAAGCCCCTGGGCGGACTGCTCGGCTTCATGTAGCCCCATCTTGATTATTTGTTTTGTTTAGTCTACACATCTGGGGGCGTTTACCTTCGAATTTGCCTTCTATAATCAGTTTTTCCATTGCTGCTATTCTGACAAGTAGATAGTGTGGTCAGTTGTGGAGTATGTGCAGCTTCCCTGTTTGTAGGAGACCTTGTGTATTCCAGGTTGCCATATTGATGGCTTTTCTAGGCTGTAGTGTTGTTGTTCCAGTAGCTGATTTCGCATGCCTGGTCGACCACAGATGCATGCCCGGTAGCGCATCGCTATATAAATTGACAGATGAGAACCACATCGGTTCAAGATTCTGGAAAAATACGGCATTATTGAAACTTCTGGTTTTACTAAATTACCGTAATATTATTCAAATTGACACATACTATGCGGTTTCGAAACAAAACAAAGTTATAAAGGCACATATCGATTTTAGAGCTGATCGGAGCAGCACATTCCTACTAAGAGTACCAATGGAACTCGCCTCATTGGCGGCCATGTAAAACGATATCCCAAGCCAAGATCTAAGCGTCACGATTTCACAGACATCCAATATGAAAGAAAAGTAATTTTGATAAATGCTACATTAAAGAAAATCTGTGAAGACCAGAATAATATGGCATTTTACAGTGATATATGTCGGTAATTACTTCAACCATAAAGCACCAGTCACAATAAGGTAAGGATAATTGGTCTAAAGTGGCATCACGCTTGTTTATTTAGAAAATTATAAGCTCCATTCTTAATCCATCAAAGGCTCTTCTAAAAAAATACGCTAGAATGGTCTAAAAATTTGCACGTCCCAAAAATGCTCACGATTTTCCGATTCTCGTCAATTTCAGTAGAACATTTCATCGACAGTTGTCATCGCACATGTGACGTAGAAACTCAGAAACTGAAGAAATTACCGTGGGTGGCCCCCAAACGTGTGAAATCCCAAATTTTCGCTCGCAGTGAAACAAGACTTTGAATTTTACCCAAAGCTTATGGATTTTATTTATCTGGATTCTTTCTGGAAGCACTGCTATATACTCTATATATTATATTATAATTTAATCTGGATAGCAGCTCATATACGAAAAACGTCAACAGAACTCCGAACTGTAAAACTGAAAGTTGTCGCGATTTCTCTTCTCGGAAGGGTTGAGAGACGTGGGGCGGCTACTCCCCTTTTCTCCAATTTCTTCATGAATATTCATGGATAAAGTGTCATTTTAGGGCGGCACTCGTACTATTTAAAATATCCATAATCCGAAATCATATTCGGAGCGGATTTTGAATTTCTTGGGATCCGTCTCGAGGGGATAGCGCAGATTATTTGCATAATTGAATAATTGATACCTATCTTGGAGAAAATCAAAATTAAAAGAAGTTAGTGGGCGTCTTTGGGAACATTGAAACGATCTTAATGGGGGACGTAAAATATGCGCGGATTAGATAATTAAATATATTTTAGTAATGGTATGAAACTTTGTCCTTTTTGGTAATACTGTAAACTACTAAAAAGTATAAACTACTAAATATTTTCACCCTATGTTATTCATAAGCAAGGGGATACAGATCCGGAGACCTTGCAGGTTATTCGATCGCATCTTTCTTCTACCCATCCCTCTTTCTACCCTCTTCGTCCAGCTGATTTTGCACACCTTCCTTGGTGAAATTTTTTATAAATTTCCACAGTTTTTCCAAAGATCGCATTTATTATTAATCCAAGCAGAAGCACACAATTTTTAATTGACTTCTCTTACTGTCTGGAATGTTTTTGGTCTTGTCTTCACTCTTGCGTAATTCACAATTTTTGGTCTTGTATGTATTGAGATTGTGCTTCAAAATAACCTCTTGATAAAAAGTCAAGTGGGCTCAAATTCGGAAATCGGGCAGGCCATTCTATTCCACCTCCTCTACTATTGTCTTAATTTCATTGAAGAAATAATAAGCGTGAATTTAGGGCCAAAATGTTGTTTCACCTTTCATATTCCGAAAAAGCATTTCGCTCCCCCAACATTTATTTAAAAGATTTCGATTACATATATTAATAAATTTCACTCGCTAGACTAAGCCAGTGCCAACTATATTCAATTCGAAATCTTAAGACGCGCTTTGCATTCCGCCAAATTCAAATATTGGGGTTGATTTGGCCGATTTAAGCTAATATATCGCCCCTCCGGGTAACAGGAATCATAGACAAGGGCCGAGTGAAGTGCAGAGAGACCGTTTCAGTTCAATGGGGTGTTGATAACGAATTCGAATATAGTTTCAAACTATTCGATCGGAAACTATGTGCCAGAAGTGGCCTAGAATGCTAAGGGTGAAATTTAAGTAGGACTCTCGTGGCTTATTAGTTCTTTCGGTAAGGAGAGTTATATATGAATTTAGGACGCAAACCAACTTTATGAGCATTGAGATGCATTGATGGAATTTAAATGTTTTTGATTCGTGCCGTAGGTTTTAAATCAATTACTGTATTGCGCTGACCTTGAAGGCTCGGCTAAATGATAACTTTGGGTGGTGGAAGAGCTGCAATATAATGGCACTACCGCTTTCCCGATTTGAGCTCACTTGACTTTTTTTTTATAGGATCCTATGAGTTATAGTTTAACAAATAACGGTAGTCATTTGACAGAGCTATACCTGCATTCACGTTTATTTGAAAATTAATTTCACAAAAATCAACTAAATTATTAATAATTCAAACAAAAACATTCCTGAATGGAAGAAAGCCAAAAAATGTACATTAACCATAGATATGATCTTTGTGATCGGGAATTTCTGCCTGAATTTTATAATCTAATTAAGTTAATTAAATTCAAAACTCGGTCCGATTGAAGGTTTAATTTTTGGCATTGCCGCCCCCTGAATAATAAAAGACGCAATAA
>JAEQML010076335.1:0-13408 GCA_016904865.1 Pissodes strobi
TTTGTCCAGAGTTTGACTTATCCAAGTTGTTGAAATTGTCGAGATTTTGGCTTACAGAGATTTCGATTTGTCCGAATTTGAATTTGTAGGGATTTTGTTTGTCGGATGTTGGATATTGCCTTAAGTTTAATATTGCTGGGATTTTTACATTGCCGAGATTTTAACGTCATTGGGGCTTTATTTTAAACTTGACTTAACTCAATTTTGATGGTAGATAGAGCCATGATTTGATAGTGTCTAAATTTTGATTTGTCAAGATTCTTATTTATCCAGACTTTAACTTGACAAAATGTTAAAATTGTCGAGATTTTGGCTTACAGAGATTTCGATTTGTCGGTATTTGAATTTGTTGGGATTTTGTTTGTCGGATGTTGGATATTTTCTTAAGTTTAATATTGCCGGGATTTTACATTGCCGAGATTTTAACGTCGTTGGGGCTTTATTTTAAACATGACTTACCTCAATTTTGAGGGTAGATAGAGCTGGGATTTGGTAGTGTCTAAATTTTGATTTGTCAAGATTTTTATTTGTCCAGAGTTTGTCTTAGACAAAATGTTAAAATTGTCGAGTTTTTGGCTTGCAGAGATTTCGATTTGTCGGGATTTGAATTTGTTGGGATTTTGTTTGTCGGATATTATCTTAACTTTAATATTGCCGTGATTTTTACATTGCCGAGATTTTAGCGTCATTCGGGCTTTATTTTAAACTTGACTTACCTCAATTTTGATGGTAGATAGAGCCGGGATTTGGTAGTGTCTAAATTTTGATTCGTCAAGATTTTTATTTGTCCAGAGTTTGACTTAGACAAAATGTTAAAATTGTCGAGATTTTGGCTTACAGAGATTTAAATTTTTCGGTATTTGAATTTGTTGGGATTTTGTTTGTCGGATGTTGGATATTGTCTTAAGTTTAATATAGCCGGGATTTTTGGCATTGTTGAAATTTTTTTTTTGGAATTTCGATTTAACCTCATTTTAATATGTCAAGTCCTTGAGTTGCCTATATTTTAATTGTTTAGAGTTGGGTAATGTCGAATTTTTATAATGACTTTGATTGCCGAGATTTTCATACTGCCGGAATTTTAACGTCATAAGGGCTTTATTTTAAACTTGACTTACCTCAAAGTTGATGGTAGAGAGAGCCGGGATTTGATAGTGTCTAAATTTTGATTTGTCAAGATTTTTATTTGTCCAGAGTTTGTCTCAGCAAAAATGGTCGAGATTTTGGCTTACAGAGATTTCGATTTGTCGGTATTTGAATTTGTTGGGATTTTGTTTGTCGGATGTTGGATATTGTCTTAAGTTTAATATTGCCGGGATTTTTACATTGCCGAGATTTTAACCTCATTGGGGCTTTATTTTAAACTTGACTTACCTACCTCAATTTTGATGGTAGATAGAGCCAGAATTCGAAAGTGTCTGAATTTTGATTTGTCATGATTTTTATTTGTCCAGAGTTTGACTTAGCCAAGACGTTGAAATTGTCGAGATTTCGGCTTACAGAGATTTCAATTTGTCGGAATTTGAATTTGTTGGAATTTTGTTTGTCGAATGTTGGATGTTGTCTTAAGTTTAATATTGCCGGGATTTTTACATTGCCGACTATTTAACGTCATTCGGACATTATTTTAAACTTGACTTACCTCAATTTTGATGGTAGATAAAGCCGGTATTTGCTAGTGTCTGAATTTTGATTTGTCAAAATTTTTATTTGTCCAGAGTTTGACTAAGCCAAGATGTTGAAATTGTCGATATTTCGGCTTACAGAGATATCAATTTGTCGCGATTTAAATTTACATTGTCGAGATTTTAGCGTCATTAGGGCTTTATTTTAAACTTGACTTACCTCAATTTTGATGGTAGGTAGAGCCGGGACTTGGTAGCGTCTGAATTTTGATTTGTCGAGATTTTTTTTGTCCAGAGTTTAGCCCAGATGTTGAAATTGTCAAGATTTTGGCTTACAGAGATTTCGATTTGTCGGGATTTGAAGTTGTTGGGATTTAGATATTTTATAATTTTGTTTGTCGAATGTTGGATATTGTCTAAAGTTTAATATTGCTTGAGTTGGCTATATTTCGATTATCGAGAGCTTGATATCGTCGGGATTTTTGTAGCTATGAATGAAATTTTACGTAGTTGTGATTTTGATTGTTGCAAATTTGATTGCCAAGAATTTGATATTGTCTGAATTTTGACTTATTTCAATCTTGACTTCGTCGAGAGTTTGATAAATCCGGAATTTTGGCATTGTTAAAACTTTTTGATATTTTTGAAATATTGATTTAACCGAATATCGATTTACCAAATCCTTGAGTTGCCTACATTTTTATTGTTGAGATTGGGTAATGCTGATTTTTTATATTGACTTTCCTAAATTTTATTTTCTTTAATTCCAAACTGGATTTACTCTAATTTTGATAGTAGAAAGTTTTTCCGGGATTTGGTTGTGTCTGAATTTTGATTTGTTTTTATTTGTCGCGATTTTGATTTGTGAAGAGTTTGATATAGCCGAGATGTAGAAATTGTCGAGATTTTGGTTTGTACACCGCAGCAGTCGCTCTTGCTCTACAAAGCGCAAATAAGACTGTGCCTAGAACATTGCTCACACATCTGGGGTGCCGCACCAAAGCACACCCTAAAGCTGCTGGATTCCATTCAGAAGAGAGCTGTGCGTCCCGTCGGTGACCGCGAGTTGACGCGGAGTCTGGGTAGTCTGGAACACCGCATGTGCCGAGATGTCCCTGTTTTACAGATACTTTCACGACAGATGTGTCAAGTTTTTTGGCCAGCCTCATCACGCCCCTGGCAACGCCTGTCAGGCAGTCACGACAGACGGCGGGAGTGCATCAGTTTGTCGAACAACTAGAAACATCTAGAACATCGCTTTACCTTACTCCTTTGTCTAGCGCACTGCATCACTATGGAAATCACTCCCAGGACATCTGTTTACCCCTAATTACAACCTACTACTATTATTCAAGGATGTGTCAATCAACATCTTCGCACACACACACCGCTCGCCGAGCGCCATATGATCTCCCTTTAGTGTGTGTGCCACTGACATAAAAAAATGGGATTTCGGATTCTGGGTTTTGGATTTGTTGGGCTTTTAATTTTTCAGAATCTTAAATTCTATAAAATTTGTGGAATGTTGGATATTGCCTGAACTTTAATATTTTCGGGATTTTCGCACTGTCGAGAGTTTTATATTGTTAGAATTTTGATCTACCGGAACTTTGAGTTATAGAGATTTTGATGATTGGGATGTCGCCTATTAGCAGGATATAATTTTATCACTCATTTATCAGGATTCTGATTTCTCGAAATTTTGATTAATGGAAGTTTTGACATTTCAAAACCTTAATTAGTCTAATTTTTTATTAATATTGACAAGATTTGTATTTTGATTTGACTTGTCAGAATCTTGATATGTTTTTATTGCTTAGAGTTTAATATTATAGAAATTTTGCGTTGACTTTCTTAATTTTTGATTGCCGGGATTTCCATGTTGTCGGAATTTTTACATTGCCGGGATTTTAACGTTGTCAGGATTTCAATTTATTTTAAACTTGAGTAATCCCAATTTAGATGGCCGAAAGTTTGATATAGAGTGTGATAATGTTTATATTTTGTTTTACCGCGATTTTGATTTGCAGTGATTTTTATTTGCCAGAACCTTGATTTACCTAAATTTCAATTGCCAGGCTTTTTTGTCGAATTTTTAATCGGTCGAGATTTTGATAGTTTTGATTTTGATTGTCGAGAATTTGATATTGCCGAGATGTCACCAATGTCGAGATTTTTATTTATCGGGATTTCGGTTTTTCGAAATTTGGTTTTGTCAAAACTTTAATAGACGGGAATCTTGATTTGTGTAGATTTTGTTTGCCGAAATCCTGGATTTTAATATTGGCGTGATTGTCGCATTGCCCGGATTTTTAGACTGTTAGGATTTTGATCCATCCATACAGATTTTGATTGTTAGGATGTTGCCTGTCGAAAGTTTCATATTTGCTTTTGGAATTTTGAATAATTGGTTTACCTGAACCAAATTCTGATTGTCGATAAGTATTACATAGCTTTTGATATGGCTAGGATTTAGATTTATCTGGATTTTGATTTTTCAAATTTTCGATTTATCAGGCTTTCAAATTGTCAGAACTTGAATTGCCTAAATTATGATTCATCGATTTTGAATATCAAGAGTAAGATATAGCCTAGATTTTGGTAAAGTCAAACTTTTGATATTGCCAAAGAATTGTTGGGATTTTGACTTGTCGGTTTTTTTGATTTGCCGGTACTTTAAGTTGGTTCTATTTTGATTATCGAATGCTTGAAATAACCACGATTTTATTACTATTGATGAAATTTTACATAGTCGTGATTTTGATGTGTAAGGATTTTGGTTGTTGGGATTTTGTGTGTCGAGAGTTTGATATAGCCACAATTTGGCCATTGTCAAATTTTTTTATATGTTGATTTCTTCGCATTTTGACTTGCCAAATTCTTGAACTGCCTATATTTTGATTGTCAAGAGTTGGGTAATGTCGAATTTTTATCATGGCTTTCCTAAATTTTGATTGCCGGAATTTTTTACTCCCGAGATTTTAACTTAATTTTCATTTATTTGAAACTTGACTTACTTGAATCTTGATGGTAGAAAGTTTGATATAGTAGGAATTTGGTAGTGTCTGGATTTTGATTTGTCGCGAATTTGCTTTGTCGATACCATGAATTAACTATATTTTTATTACCGAAATTTTCATTTTGTGGGCATTTTCATCTGTCGAGATTCTGATTGATTATATTTAGTTTGTCGAGAGTTTGATATTGTCGGGATTGCCACAATTCCCGGTTTGCCGCATTTTAATGTATTTCAAGCTTGACTTGTCTCGATTTTAATAGTCGACAGCTTGATATAGCTGATATATTAGAATTGCCGAGACTTTGATTTATCGGGATGTTAATTTTTCGGAATCTTTATTTTTCTAAATTTTGTTTGTGGAAAGATAACTATTGTCTGAATTTTAATATTGCCGAAATTTTCTCATATTGTAAGAATTTTGATCTATTGGAGCTTTGATTTATAGAAATTTTGATGATTGACATTTTGCTTATCGAGAGTTTCGGATTTTTTATTAGTCGAAAATTTGATTTATCTGAATCGGATTTTGTCTATGGAAAGTTTGGTATAGCAAGCTTGTTTGTATTACCAGGATTTCTATTGGCAGAAATTTTGATTATTTAAAACCTTCATTAGCCGGAATTTTGATTAACGATAGTAAGATATATATATTAGTCGATATTATGGTAATATAAAGACTTTGATATTATCAAGGATTGGATTTTAATTTATTAGAACTTTTATATATTTTGATCGTCGACAGTTTGATATTGTTGAATTTTTATGCTGGCTTTTCTAATTTTTGCTTGCCGGGATTTTCACTTTGTTGGGATTTAGATTTCTTTCAAACTTGAGTTACCTCAGTGCTGATGGTCCATGGTTTAATATTAGATTTGTTCATATCTGGGCTTTGATTTGTCAAAATTTTGACTTGTAGAACCTTGATATATTTTGATTGTCGAGAGTTTGATATTATCGATTTTTTATATTGACTTTCCTAATTTCTGATTGCCGGGATTTTCACGTTGTCGGCATTTTAAACTTGACTTATCTGAGTTTTGATGCTCGAAAGTTTGGGTTAGTTGATATAAGATTTGGTAGTGTCTAGATTGTGATATGCTGGTTTTTTGATTCGTAGCGATTTGATTTGCTTGAACCTTGATTTGCCCAAAATTTAATTGCCAGGCTTTTATGTCAGGATTTTAATCTGTCAAGACTTTGAATGTTTCGATTTTGATTGTCGACAGCTTGATATAGCCAAGATGTTGCCAAAGTCGAGATATTGATTTATCGGGATTTCTACTTGTAGGTATTTGGATTTGTCGGGATTTTAATTCAAGTGAATCTTGATTGACCTAGACTTTGTTTGTTGAAAAATAGATATTGCGTGGATTTTAATATTGTCGTGATTTTCGCATTGCCTACATTTTTATATTGTTTTGATTTTGATTCGTCGAGACTTTGATTTGTACAAATTTTGATTGTTGAGATTTTACTTATTGAGAATTTAATAATGATTTTCGCAATTTTGAATTGTCTAAATTTAAATTTATCTGACCGGATTTTGATTGTCGAGAGGATTACATAGTCAGGTTTTTGATGTGGCTGATATAGCCGGGATTCGGTGGTAGCGTCTGGATTTTGATTTATCGGGATTTTGATTTGTCAGAACCTTGATTGTCGAGAGTTTGATATCGTTGAATTTTTATGCTGATATTCCTAATTTTTCATTGCCGGGATTTTTACGTTGTTGGAATTTTGATTTCTTTCAAACTTGACTTACCTCAGTTTAGATGGTCGAAAGTTTAATACAGGTTTTGGTCATATCTGGATTTTGATTTGTCGAAATTTTGACTTGTAGAACCTTGATATATTTTGACCGTCGAGAGTTTAATTTTAACCAATGTTTATATTGACTTTCCTAATTTTTGGTTGCTGGGATTTTCATATTGTCGGAATTTTGATTTCTTTCAAACTTGACTTACCTCAATTTTGATGGTCGAAAGTTTGAAATAGGATTTGGTCGAGACTGTGTACAAATTGTACAAACTTTGATTGTTGAGATTTTGCTTATTGAGAATTTAATATTGATTTCGCAATTTTGAATTGTCTAAATTTAGGTTTATCTAGACCAGATTTTGATTGTCGAGGGGTTTACATAGTCAGGTTTTTGATGTGGCTGATATAGCCGGGATTCGGTGGTAGCGTCTGGATTTTGATTTATCAGGATTTTGATTTGTCAGAACCTTGATTGTCGAGAGTTTGATATCGTTGAATTTTTATACTGACTTTTCTAATTTTTGATTGCCGGGATTTTTACGTTGTTGGAATTTTGATTTCTTTCAAACTTGACTTACCTCAGTTTTGATGGTCGAAAGTTTGATATAGGTTTTGGTCATATCTGGATTTTGATTTGTCGAAATTTTGACTTGTAGAACCTTGATATATTTTGACCGTCGAGAATGTGATATTATCGATTTTTTATATTGGCTTTACCAATTTTTGGTTTCCGGGATTTTCATGTTGTCGGAATTTTTTTTTATTTCAAGCTTGACTTACCTCAGATTTAATGATCGAAAGTTTGATATAGCATTTGGTCATATCTGGTTTTTGATTTGTCGAAATTTTGACTTGTAGAACCTACATATATTTTAACTGACGAGAGTTTGACATTATCGAATTTTAATATTGAATTTCCAAATTTTTGTTTGCCAGGATTTTCATGTTGGAATTTTGATTTATTTCAAACTTGACTTATCTCAATTTTGATGGTCGAAAGTTTGATATAAGATTTGGTAGTGTCTAGATTTTGATATGCTGGTTTTTGATTTGTACTGATTTTGATCTGTCAAAACCTTGATTTGCCTAATATTTATTTGCCAGGCTTTTATGTTCTGTCAAAGCTTTGAATGTTTGGATTTTGGTTGTCGAGAGGTTAATATAGCCAAGATCTTACCAATGTCGAGATATTTATCAGGATTTCGACTTGTCGGTATTTGAATTTGTCGGGATTTTAATTTATGTGAACGTTGATTGGCTTAGACTTAGTTTGTCGAAAGATAGACATTGCCTGGAGTTTAATGTTGTCGTGATTTCGAATTGCCTGCATTTATATGTTGTTAAAAATTTGATTCGTCTAGACTTTGATTTGTACAAATTTTGATTGTTAATGCTGACTTGACATATTTTGATTGTCGAGAGTTTGATATGGTTGAATTTTTATGCTTACTGTTCTAATTTTTGACTGCCGGGATTTTCACGTTGTCGGAATTCTGATTTCTTTCAAACTTGATTTACCTCAGTTTTTATAGTCGAAAGTTTGATATAGAATTTGCTTATATCTGGAATTTGATTTGTCGAAATTTTGACTTGTAGGACCCTAATATACTTTAATTGTCGATAGTTTGATATTATCGAATTTTTATATTTACTTTACGAATTTTTTATTGCCGGGATTATCACGTTGTCGAGATTTTGATTTCTTTCAAACTTGAGTTTCCTCAGTATTGATGTGGATTTTGATTTGTCGAAATTTTGACTTGTAGAACCCTGATTTTGATTATTTGATATTATCGATTTTTTATATTAACCTTCCTAATTTTTGGTTGCCAGGATTTTGATTTATTTCAAACTTGACTTGCCTCAGTTTTCATGGTCGAAAGTCTGATATAGGTTTTGGTCATATCTGGATTTCGATTGGTCGAAATTTTGACTTGTAGAACCTTGATTATATTTTCATTGTCGAGAGTTTGATATTGTTGCATTGTTATGCTGACTTTCCTCATTTTTGGCTGCCGGGATTTTTATGTTGTTGGGATTGTGATTTCTTTCAAACTTGACTTACCTCAGTTTTGATGGTCGAAAGATTGATATAGGGTTTGGTCATATCTGGTTTTTGATTTGTCGAAATTTTGACTTGATATATATGGTCGAGAGTTTGATATTATCGAATTTTTATATTGACTCCGAATTTTTAGTTGCCCGGATTTTCATGTTGTTGAGATTTTGATTTCTTTCAAACTTGAATTTCCTCAGTTTTGATGTGGATTTTGATTTGTACCGAAATTTTGACTCGTAGAACCTTGATATATTTTGACTGTCGATAGTTTGATATTATCGATATTTTATATTGACCTTCCTAATTTTTGGTTGCCGGAATTTTGATTTATTTCAAACTTGATTTAGGTACCTAAGTTTTGATGATCGAAAGTTTGATATAGGATTTGGTTAGACCTGATTTTGATTTGTCGAAATTTTGACTAGTAGAACCTTGACATATTTTGATTGTCAAGAGTTTCATATTGTTGATTTTTTAGACTGACTTTTCCAATTTTTGATTGCCGGGATTTTCACGTTGTCGGGATTTTGATTTATTTCAAACTTGACTTACCTCAGTTTTCATGGTCAAAAGTTTGATATAGGTTTTGGTCAGATTTGGATTTTGATTTGTCTTCTTTTTACTTGTAGAGCCTTGATATATTTTGTTTGTCGAGAGTTTGATATTGTCGAATTTTTATACTGACTTCGCTGGGATTTTCATGTTGTCAGTATTTTCAATTTTTTTCAAACTTGACTTACATTAATTTTGATGGTCGAAAGTTGGATAAAAGATTTGCTAGTGTCTTAATTTTGATTTGTCTGTATTTTGATTTATCAAATTCCTGATTTTCAAAAATTTAAATCTGTCGAGGTTTTGATTGCCTCGATTTTGTTTGTCCAAAGTTTGTTATTGCCGTAACTGCGATATTGCTTGGATAATGATTTATTTCAAACTTGATTTGCCTCTTTTTTCTTTATCATGGGCTTGTTATAGCAAAGATTATACCAATGTTGAGACTTATGGTAACATTGATTTGCCCGGATTTTGTTTATCAAAAAATGGATATTGCCTGGATTTCAATATTGTCATGGTTTTCGCATTGCCCAGATTATTTTATTGCTAAGATTTTAATACGTCGGGACTCTGATTTGTAGAAATTTTGATTATTGAAATTTTGTTTGTCATATTCATATGGATTTTTGGCATTTTGGTTTGTCTGAACCGGTTTTTAATTGTCGAGAATTTGATATAGCTGGGTTGGTGCAATTGCCAATATTAAAATTTATCACGATTTTGATTTGTTGAAATTTTGATTTATTCAGATTTTGATTGCCTGAAGATCTAGATTTATCGGGATTTTAATTTGCATTATCAGATTTTGATTTATTGGAGCCTTGATATAGGCGAAATTTTAAGTTAACAATTAAACGATTCAAAACTTATAGATATCAGTAATTGAATGAATGAATGAATGATCCAGAGGTGTATTAATATACTGCGACCTGTACATTGTACAGATCTATTGTGTCCCTCATCCATGGTGCTAAATCAGAGTACCTTATCTAGCTGCAGTGTTTTGATAAAAGCAAGTAGTCTGGATAGTTCTATGTATGGAAGTTCCTCCTGTTCGACGATGCAGCGCCCGAAGCAGGCGATTCGCCTGTTCGCGTCCGCCTCGTACTCCGTGAGATGGCGTTCCGGGGTCTGTTCTCGTTTTTAATTTTTATTCTCTCCAAGTGCCTTCTTAACCGACAGCCGGTGAGGATGCGGAGATTGTTCTTACTCAGTGTTATAAGGTGTTTTGATCTTCCTGAATGAAGGGGCCCTATAAACATCTTTGATTGCCTTAACCCTGGAATGCATTTCCATGGACTGATCCATTTGGTTCGTTTTTCTTTCTCGAATTCTTCCTTGTAGTTGTGCGTCCCTATAACACTGAAAGGTTCCGGTCCTAAAAGCGGAATTTGTGCTCCTACTTTTGCAAATTAGTCTGATTTTTCGTTGTCTTCTATCCTAGCATGTCCTGCTATACATTTAAGGGATAATTTATTTTTCTTCTAGTTCATTTAGCCTATTTAGACATTCCCATATCATTCTGGAGCTGATTATTATTAGGCTCAGCGCTTTGATGGCTGCTGTCGAGGTTGAACTACACACATCTTCCTATGGCGTTAATGTCCACCTGGAATATGTCCTGGTATTCTCCCATTGCTTCAGGGAATTTGGTTCCTGGCCCAAATACTGATGCTCCGGTTCCGTGTTCAGTTCTTGCCCCGTCTGTATACCATTTTATGGCACTTTGCTGCGATGTGAGAAAGCTAGTGGTGTTCATTTTCCATTCTTCTCTACTCTTTATCACGACCGTGAATTGTTTTTCAAAAATGTATCTTTCGACTATATCGTCCCTGCGGAGCTCAATAAGTGGTATATGCTTTGTCAGGGATATTAACTCACTTTTTTGATGCCATATTTTCTCGCCCGCTTCCACTCTTGTAATTCTAGTCATTGATTGTCTAGCTGCACTCTCTACAACAATATGTAGAAGTGCGTGGCCCACAATTGCCTCCATTGCTGCTATTGAAAAAGTTTTCATTACGATTGTTATGCTTATGTATGCCAGGCATTGCACTTTGTTGAGAACTGATTTTATGCTCTGCTTTTCCGTTTCCTTGAACCAAACGATCGACCCGTAAAGTAGGGTCAGCTATACAACCATTGCATTACATCCATCGCAGGAATTGTGGTTTATATCTCCAGGTTTTACCGCAAGGCTTCGGCGTACCATGAGGGCCCTCGTAGCCTTAGTTACAACTCCTTCAATGTGTTTATTCCATTCGAGTTTGCAATCTAGCGTTATGCCCAGATATCTGGCTTCCGAAGCCGATGTAATGTTGGTCCCGTGTATTCGGATAACTTTCATTCTGGGGAGTTCTCTCTTCCTAGAGAAGGATACTATGGTTGTTTTTGATGGGTTCATTTCCAGGCCCACTGCGTGCCAATATTCTTCCGTTGCTTTGAGTCCAGCTTGAATGAGTTCAGATAGTGTACCCTGAAACCTTCCTCTTGCTGTGATGACGAACGATATCATTGGCATACCCAACATAATGTAGGCCAAGGTCTGTCAGTATTTCCAATAGTTCAACCACCACTAGACTCCACATTAGTGGTGGGCATACTCCGCCCTGTGGCGTACCTCGAGTAGTGCTCCCTTCAATAGTCTGATTGCCTACTGAAGTTTCTGCTGTCCTCGTGGCTAGCATCTCACACATCCATCGAGATATGGTGTCGTTCACTCCCCTTCTCGTTAGTGCCCTCTTTACAGCCATATTTAGGTAATGCTAATAAAGTGTTATTAAGACCGATTTTCAATGCGCATGTGATTA
Source organism: Pissodes strobi (assembly GCA_016904865.1). Lineage (NCBI taxonomy): Eukaryota > Metazoa > Arthropoda > Insecta > Coleoptera > Curculionidae > Pissodes > Pissodes strobi. Next base: position 11,827 of record JAEQML010076335.1, read on the forward strand.
AGAGAAATAGACATCTCCCGATAAATGTTCTGATTACTCCCGACGAAAAAATCCATACGAAAACCGCATTCCGCGCTGATCAAGCAAAAAATCATCTCGTCGAATACCACGAATCAAAAACCCGGTAATTGACATCGATATTGATGGCTAACACTGGGACGACAACATTTCAATACCTCATTATTCCGTCATTTTGTCAAAAGCCTACAGCGCAAAATGTAAATCGGCCCGTATATTTACATCTATAAATATTTCGAGCGCGCATTGGCGAAATTTATGGAAAATGTAACTCAGCAGTCTAAAAAGGAGATACGAAGTCCGTGTCATCCATATTAAAAGCGATTCCGTCAATCAAACTCGGTTCGGTCGATCAGTCCGGCAAAATTTCGAGCCGCAAAAAGTCATTATCGATTTGTATTACTAATTTTTGAGGGTTTTTGTCCGTTATTGCTTCTGGAGTTATTAAAACATTGTTGGCCAAAACATTTAGTGCACTCATTAATTTCCGTAAAAAATCGTATATTTAGGTTTATTTTTATACAACAGGACACGGAGAAATGACATCGACTCTCTTACAAAATAAAATCATCAGTACCCTTACTAATGCCGCCCATCCTCCTTCAACGTCTTTCGTCCTCTTCGACCCTTCATTATCCCAATTCTTCCCTCGAGGTGCGAATGAGCAGTTCCGCAGCGGTGGTTCGCAATTAGTCCGTTCCGACCTGGACCACCCACAAAAGGGGGGCCCCCGGGGGACCGGCACGATATAGATATCACCCGGCGGGGCCCCGGGGAGAAACGCTGACTTGCAGAACGACCGGATGCTCGGCCTTTGTTTTTGTGAACGGTACGATTTTAATGAAAGAATCGCGGGGATTATTTAGCGAATTTCGTTATCCGATAAGTAGGATTCGTGCAAACAAAGTTGGCAATTTAGAGATGAACCGATTGTTCGAATATTTGTGTAATTTTTAACCTTTGAGAATATACGGTTTTAACAAAATTCAAAAATCTACCTTGGGTGTTCAATAAGCCGTTTACTTTTAGTAAAATATCTTAGTATAATAGTTCCTTTACACAAACCAACACATCCAGCGTAAATATTTTGACTTTTAAAACTCAAACTTTTAACCACATAGTAATCGAAGTTTATTGATTTTTAATTTAAAAAAATAACAGATGTGCAACAATGTCTTTCGATTTAATTGCATTTCTATCTCTTAATTGAAACCCTCTTTTATTGCGGTCGTAAAAAGAAATTAACAAAGCCAACATCAGCGTTAAAAAAGTTATTAAAAATGAAATGGTATCTCTATTGTTTAGGTTTTAATTTCGAAATCGCCCGGGGCGTCTTATAAAACACTATTCCATTAATTCAGGTAGGTTTTGTTGAGCTTGATATAGTGGGGGATCAAATGATATTTTTCGAAACAAAATGGGCATGTAAGGACTATAATACGAAATTCTCAACGGTTAAAATCTTGACAAGATGCTGCATAAGCCGCAATATTGAAATTTTATCTCAAGATCGGATGTAAAAATGCCGGAAATCATCAAGCTCATGACAATCAAAATCCGGATA
>JAEQML010076336.1:0-13408 GCA_016904865.1 Pissodes strobi
TTGTTAAGTGCGGAAGGATCTTGTCGCAAATACCCACGTAATGAAATGTTCAAACAAAATTCCTTACGCGTGTCAGAAAATAACTTGCCTCTCGCAATTTCGACAAGAAAGGTATCAGACAGGCAGAATAAATGTATTAGCTACACTACAAAGGCGGCAAAAAAACACTCTTAAATCAATATTAATAGATGCTTAACTCTTGTCGACGTTGCAAATTCGTTAAGTGCAGAAGGACCGCTTACTTTGAGCGCCCTACGAAAATTAATTGCCCACCCCCGCCTCTTTCCGATTGCCTAATGGACTTAAAAGGTCCGATGTGGCTGCCGATATAATTAATCAATGAAAGCATGTGAGTAGAGATGGGCACCTATCGAATACTGAGTTTAAACAAGATACTTAAATAAAGTTTTTTTACTCGGGATGGGATGTAAATGCAGTGATCCGTAAATATATTAATAGGGACTTTTGTACCTTAAAATTGGCTGATTCAGGAGTGCATGGATATCCTAGAGGTATTAGCAAGAACCAAAGCGGTGAAGCTGAGACTGGAGACATAGCGGATTGAGGAACAACGAGGCGCGGTTGACTCCAGAGCCTTACTTAGGTTTAGACTGGACGGGAGCTTAGTCGGGTTTTGACGGGTCACTGCACATTCAATAAACATTTGCATCTACTAGGAATTGCCGGGCAGGGAAGGAAACCCGTGATAACTTAATATGTATATGTTACAGGTGGGGGCGACTAAAGGTATGGTTCCGCTTGTGCGTCGGACGCATGCAGTGGCTGCATGCAGCGGTCGCTACGTTCGACGGAGAGACTCCTCATTCGGAATTACGAACAAGTGGTTCATCTTATTCGTATTTCCGAACGAGGAGTCTCTCCGTCGAACGCAGCGGCCGCTGCATGCGTCCGACGCACAAGCGGAACCAAACCTTAAGGAGAAAAACTGTAGGCGCTGCAACTCTCCCCCGATAGAAGCTAAAGCTCCTAGACACCCTTAAGAAGGAGGGGTTTTATCAGTTAGAGAGAGGGGTATGCAGTCAAGGCGAACGTGTGTGGTTGGTAAAAAAGGCTTTTTAGGTCTATTCGGTAGGCGTCGTCGGCCAAAATTTTGCTAAGGGGCAAATACATATAACCAGCTATTCAAAAATTAAAATATGTTATTTTGCAACCAATTATACTTATAGGGTAACTTTCTGAATTTGAAAATAATCACAATTTTTCCGAGAAAAGAAGTTTTGAAAATATAAATTTAAAAAAATTGTGACAGGTTTTTTTACAGATTTTAACGCGAATTTGAGCCTCTATAAAAGACGTAGAACATTACGATTGGTTAATTTTTGAAACACGATTATCCGAAGGCATCATGTAGTTTGGAACTTTTCTTCGAGGAATTTCCGTGAAAACCGGAAATTGGGGTAGACTAGACATACACTAATATTTTTTTTATTTTCTCATCTATACGCCAATGAATTAGTTGTTGAACATGGTTTTATTTAAACTTCGATTGTTTGAAGATATCGATTAATCGACGAAATTGTAACATTTTCTGATTTATACCTATACTTTAGAACCTGCGGAATTCGAATATAATCACCGTTTTTCGAAAATACGAATATGAACTTTACAAAAATGTGTGAGTTTTATAGTTTTAACTCGAATTTAAGCGCCTATAAAAGACATGGAACATTGATAATTTTAATATATATTCACTATGGGCAAGGTTTTTATTTTTTTCTTCGAAAAGCAATTAATTTTTAAAAAGTCGATTATTTGACAAGAATCTGCACCAAAAACTGAATTAGAAACACACTTTGGAAATGGTGATGCCAGTTGAATTGAAATTTCTCGCCTTTTCGGTTTTTAACATGAAATTATTTAATATTTGATTACTAAAAAACCAACTAATATGGAGCAATCAAACTTCCGTACCTTAAGGAGAGGGGATATGGTCAGAACATACCAAAAAATTGCATCGATCCGACTGAAAATACTGAATTGATGATTTTTTATCTTCATGCTGCAAAATCTGCTTTAAGCACACTACGCATAGCTATCTTCAAAAAATCAAGCCCAAAGCTTTATAACAATTTTCCCTACGAAATCAGAAAATACGAGAAAATCGAGGTTAAAATTGAAACATGCAACAAATCGCAAAAAAATCCAATATTTCGGCAATTTTACTAATCTGAATAAATAGCTTTGCTTTTGATGTATGATGGGAAATTTGAAGAAATACATTTTCCACTAGTTGACATGACGATGACGTTTAGATTAAATTATGTAAATTATGATAAATTGATATCATGTATAAATTGACTGAAATCTCATTGAAAATTGTTTGAAGCTAGAAAAATGGGTCAGGATCGGAAAATGTCGACCTTTTTTGGTGATAAGAGGCAGTTCTGGTGAATTTTATTACACATTTCGAGGTAAAATTTAACTTTTTATATTGATGCTTATAGTTTTTGTGGTAAGTAAGTAGATTTATTTGTGTGAAATTTAATTTAAAATTATTTGAAGATGGGAAAATTTGCAATGATCGGGGAATTTGAATATTTTTCAAGCGATAAATAGCGGATTCTGCTGATTTTATGGGAGAAGAGCAGCCACACGTTTATTCTCTATGGAACGGTGGAAACCACACTTTGATATCAAATTTGGATAATCTTTGTGTCACGATTATTCAAGGGTCTGCCTTTTTCTGGTGAAAAACTGAAAACCTGATTCAGATATAGAAAAACTAAAGATTTTTTTATTCTTTACGTTGTCGAATTAGTAACCGTTTGATAGAAATTAATAATCATTGATTTTTTGAAGGGAGATGAAAGAACTGTCCCAAATGGAAATAATGTATCTCAGTATAGCTATGGACACGTTTTGAGGAGGTTGTTCAGCCGTAGACAATGAATAACTGCTAAATCAGAATGACTAGCACATGATGACATATGACATTTGTCGTTTATAAGTCTCACAACGAATAAGGTTCGAGAGCACTACCCCTACCTAATTACCTGAAAGATGACTCATCTACATTTTAATTAAAAAATAAACTTCGTGGGAAGGTCGAGAATAGAGAAAGGACTCGGTTTGGGTTCGACTCTATTGAAAAAATCCCAGATGATCTTTATATTCTAGGTCATCTAAAGCCTCTGTTAAATAATGTTTTCATAATACCTCTCTGAAAACTATCATTTTCGACATCTCTGTAGAGCAAAGAAAGTAAGTCTTTTCGGTCCGGGCACGGGAAAAATTTTCCCGGTCCCTAATTAGGGAGCGGGAAAAGTTTTCCCGCTCCCTGATTTTAAATGCTAAATTTGCAGTTATTTAGTCACAGAATATGCATAAAGTATAATAAATTGGGTTAAAATTATACAGCGATGCAGTCTACAAGATTAATCTAGTACATTTTAGCGTCAGTAGTCTAATATTAAGTAAAATTATTTTATTTATTCTGACCTTACTTGTCACAAATACTTCAAAATTAGCTGCCTATTCAATTTACAACCAAGCATACAAACACATTTCCATAGCAACGCTTGATAATATATATATACCTGTCTTGCTTGTCTTGCAAGTTTGACGTTTGCTTTCCTTTGAATACAAAATGTATTATGACATGATTTTGGATACGTAAAATTATAATAATTTTATATTTATGTCTTGATTTCAGAGAGGTATTATGAAAAATATCGTTCATTACACGTCCAGAAACAGCTTTTCCTGTGCTTGCACGACATCCGGTGTTCGGCTACGCCTCACACCAGAAACTATCGCGCGCGCACCGGAAAAGCCTAGTTTCCGGACTGGTAATGAAATATACTATTTTATCTGTAATCCAAACTAGCTAGCTATGGCGTCAAGTGCACGACGAAAATGTACGTTCGTCTCAACCCTTGATAGGCCGAAAAAAGTGAGAAGGGATAATCAGCCAAATTTTGGAACAAAAATCTCATTAGGTTTTGGAAAACTAGAGTGCCTTCATTCCACCCTGATATTCTACGCCAAAAACTATATTAGAAGACCCTTTGGAAATGGTGGTGCCATTCATGGGGGGTGAGCTAGTCGAATTGATATTTTTCGCCATTTCGAGCTTTGACATGATATTACTTAATATTTGATTACTAAAAAACCGAATAATCTGGAGCAACCAAACTTTCGTACCTTAATGAGGGGGGATATGAGCAGAGCATACCAAAAATTGCATCGATCCGACTACCAATGTCGAATTGAGGACTTTTTTTTCGATTTTCAGTTTAAAACATCGACTTTAAGGGTACACTTTTTTCTATTTTCTAGAAATCAATCTCATATTCGTAAACCTCGTGATCTATGCTATAAAATAGCTTTATAACAAATTTCCGTACGAGATCGGGAAATGCGAGAAAATCAAGGTTAAATTGAAACATGCATGCAATGGCAAAAACTTTCCAATATTTCTGCAATTTTACTAAACTGAATAAATAGCTTTACTTTTAATGTATTATGGGAAATTTGAAGAAGTACCTACGTCTTCCAATATTTGACGCTTAGATTAAAATATGTAGATTTATATCTACATATAATTCCCTGAAATCTCATTGGAAACTGTTTGAAGCAGGAAAAATGGGTCAGGATCGGAAAAGTTGACGTTTTTTGGTGATTAGAGGCAGTTCTGGTGAATTTTATGGATATGATAGGAGAATGTTGTCATTTTTAAAGCGATATTGCAGCGGATTCTGCCGATTATGTGGGAGAACAGCAACCACAAATAGCATGAACGGTGAAAACCACCCTTTGCTATAAAATTTGGATGATCTTTGAGACACGATTATCCGAGGGTTTGCCTTTTTCCGGCGCAATTCTCGTGAAAAACTGAAAACCTGAATCAGACATAGGAAAAACTAAAGATTTTTTTCTTTAACGTTGTCGAATTAGTAACCGTTTCATAGAAATTAATAATTTTTGATTTTTTGAAGGGAGATGAAAGAATTGTCCCAAATGAAAATATGATGGACACGTTTTGGGGAGGTTGTTCAGCCGTTGACAATGAATGACTGCTAAATCATGATGACTAACCTAAACTAACCCAAACCAAAAGTATCACAGATTTACGCACAGATAGGTACTACATGACATATGTCGTTTATAACAGACTCACAACGAATAAGGTTCCAAGTCTTTGGGTTAGAGCACTAACTCTACTTAATTACCTGAAAGATGACTCACCTACATTTTATTTAAAAAAGAAACTTCGTATGAAGGGCGAGAATAGAGAAAGAACTCGGTTTGGATTCGACTCTACTGAAAAAATTTCTGATCTTTATATTCGAACTCATCTAAAGCACAGTTTATACCGTCACCGAATCAGTTATACAACTCTGAGCCGGCACCTTTGATGTTAGTGAAGCCAAATTCTATTTTTTTCATGGATTCTCATATTTCGAGCATGCGCATCATTAGTTGGAAACGTCAGAATTATACGGCCAGCTGGGCCGTGGACAGAGTCGAACTAGGATCAAATCATAGGTATATAACTAAGTCTATGGATTTAATACACAAAATTCGCGAAAGCAGGCCACAAAAAGCACTACAAACAAAGCCGTCTCTCGAACAAACAAGATGGTAGTTTTCGCTTTTCGGTTCCTTTTCAATCAACATACTTTTCCTGTCGCCGCGCAGAAAATCAATAATCGAGATCTCATCTGGATACAAGCACAATACAAAGCCAACACTATGTCTATCTCTTTCTCCTTACAGGCGGTATCTTATTGAAAAGAGACATACATATATGCCGAACTGATGCTTTATTTATAAAGACGGCGTTCACTCATTGAGCGCAGGCGCAAGATAAGAACTCCCAGCTCTCCTATTGGTTGAAGCGCTTGGCTTCAAAACACGTGGAGAGTTGTTTAACTGATTCCGGTTTTAGAAAACTAGAGTACCTACCTTCATTCCACGCTAATATTGCTATTATCAACTTATCAAGCAATAGATTGAAATTATTGTTGCCTTACATACAGATACCATCAAAATGAAACAAGTTTGAATATTTTGCTCCAATCTTGAAACAGTTACATAGTTTACATAAAGTTTACTCATTGTCACACAATGTCAAACATCAATTGGTTGGCTTGTATGTACTAACGTATCAAATACAAGCAGTTTTCCAATAATTATGTCGATATATCAGCGAAATATTTTTTATATATTCAGTGTTCTTCGATACGCTTTCTCCTAATCGATACCGATGGTCATCCAAACAAAAAAAGACCGTATTCCAAACATTCATGAAAGCTGAGCTGCTTTTACAGGAAAAGGAAATGGATCGTGGCATCGTGGACGGCCATACCTCGAAATGGCATTGAAAAGAATCACAATTCATTGATGGACGTTGAACGTGCTTTCGGCCTCGTTTAACGGAAAGTATGAACTAGGAGAGCATTTTAGCAGCGATTGGGTTAAAGGAAATACGTCAGTTAGCTTGCCTTTTTGCAGGGACAAAGTGCTGGATTAAAAAGGAAAATATTTCCTTTAATATCTGTGAAACTGGTTTTACACCGACAATTTATTCGTGCATGAATTAAAGTTTTTCATTAATTTTACCGTGAATTCAGTAGTGCCAATCACAAAAATAAAAATAATGTGAGGTGTTAGATTGATTTTATGTCAAAGAGTAGATATTGACTCTTTGTTTGTGTCTTGTGTAGTAATGATTCATAATTTGTTCATGGCATATTATACCCAAAAGCAAATTAATACGGTATAGCGTAAACATTGTTTTGTTGGTGGTCTGTTGAACCGTCAAAAATGCATAAATTCTTGGCCCATGAAAGGCAAATGTTAATTCATGAAGAAATCGATGAGTCAATTCGTCAATTTGATGTCAGCGTAAAACTAACCTTAGGGCTGCCAATTAAATATATTAAGTCGATGTATCCTAACGATATACTTATTGGATAACACGGCGCATTAATTGTGATTTGTTCCCATGGGGCAAAAAATTGCCGTAACTTTTGTACCGAAGGAAAAACCCATGAAAATGGAGCAAACAAAAAGCCTAGGAAAACTGCCGCTGCCTGGGGATCACCAGGCCACTTTTGAAGCCACTGTTGAACGTTAATAAAAATGCTACAGCCAAACCTACTTCATAGTTCAGAATTTTTACAAGATCAAATATGGTTGGTGATAGGACTTGCCGGTTGATAGTAGTGAGCTTATACTTATATGGTCATCAAAACCGCCACAAACAACTAAGAGAAGACTCACTGAAATACATAAGCGAAAACTCGTCAGAGCTTCAGGATTATACGCTAATCGAAGACAATCGTATTCGAAACATCGAGATGTACCAAGCCCATATAAAAAAACAACCACATATGGGACAAGTCTCGAGAGACTGGCTCTGTCTGAAATTCGAAACATCAATTTTGACATCGACCATAAACAAAGGAAAACGACACTGAAGGAAATATCTCTGAAGAGCGAATCAACAATAATAAAGGAAAGAAAACATACCAAGACAATAGGTATATGGTCTTGGCTACTGATTGGCTATCTTGAAGTGGGACACTTTGAACTACCCACACCACAATTGAAAGATATCGATGAACCTAAAAATAATCATCAAGAAACCTCGAAATAGCGGCATGAAGAGCAAGATGCCTGCGGACAAAAGTCCCTTGATCGAAATATAGAAGCCCAGGCTACGCTACGAAATATTTTGCTGAGACAACCTGCAGCCACCAAGGCAGTACGCGACAACGCATGTCATGGAATAATAATGCGTTGTTATTATTATTCAGCAAAGCCTGAGACTATAACAATAGGATATCGCTCAGAACTACAGTTTTCGCTACAAAATGCCCTAATCTGGCAGAAGGTGTCACATAAGAAAGATTGAAAGACCAGAAGTTTTTAGACTAAAGAACAATAGACTAACAACACCTGAAATACAGAATATCAAAAAAGAAGACGTAACGTAATTAAGAGATCAGGAAAAACCAAACATAATACATACAAAAGACCAAGAACAGAGCAGGTACAATCACTCTCATAGTACAACAAGAATACGTGGAAGAACAACATCAAATGAAGATCTGAAACAACCAAATACATAGTTGTATAAGAAAATAGCAACAACGGGAGAAATTGAAGTAATAACACCAAAGAGAGAAGAAATCACCCAATTCTGAGAAGAATACATACAATACAACATAATCGTACAGCATCATGGATTAAAGAAGAGTAGAATAGACGGCGAACAAACGGAATACAAATTAACAACTGAAAGACTGGCAAACATTATTAAAAACACACATAACTGAAAAAAAAACATATATAAAATCGAAAAACCACATCCCAAATATCCAGCTAATTTATCGACCAATAACTTGTTTGCAGGCACGCTATAAAATAATAACTTTAGCAATACGCAAGAAAATAGAACAACACTTTCAAAAATACAATGTAATTTCAAAAGAGGAAAAAGGTTAAAGGAGGGACGGTCAAGGATACAACGAACAGTTAATAATAGACACTGTGATAATAAGATAAACAGAAAAACAACAAAGAAACCTACGAACATGTTAAATAGACTACAAAAAAGCTTTCGATTCTGTGTCACATTCATAGCTAATGAAAATACTAGAAATTTGCAATGCAAAGTACATCCAACTATAAAAATGAACCTTTAACAACAGGAAATCTTTCAAGGAGAGCGCATTATGGTTCTGCCTCTGCCTAAACCAACTCTCCAATACATTAAATAATATAAAATTTGGTTTTCAGATCAAACATCCAGAAAAAGTAAACTACAAAATTAGCCCTTTCTCTATATCGATGACATCAAAATAAATGCATCAACCCAGACATAAATGAAAGGACTCCTAAAATAATAGAGGAAACAACAGCAGATATGGGGTTGGTAAATACAAAACATTATGTATAGATCGAGGCAAGTGAAAGGACCAGATATATGCAGAAACTCTTAACAACGACATACTATATAGCATGCAGGCAGTATTTGGGATTTCAGCAGCACACATGGATAGACCATACAACAATAAAAAATTAATTTAACTAAAGAATATAAGAAATGCCTAACACTAATTATAAACACAAAATTAAATTTTAAGCACTTATCCACAGCCATTAACACGTTTGCCATGCTGCTCATCAGATATTCCTTTCGAGTAATAAAATAAAAAACAACAAATTTAGAAAAAATAAATATACTAACAAGATCTGAACTAACGAAACATAGAAAATTACATCCAAATTGATGCAAAGAGAGCCTCACAATAGATAAGAAAGAAGAAGGAAGAAGATTAATAGATATTTGCATACTTCATAAAAGCTCCGTAGAAAGGACAACCTTTCCTGAACACAACCGTGGAATAGAACCAGATCAGATATCAACCTCGTAAACAAAGCCTCCAAGGCTGCAACTTTGGTAGAAGTGTCAGTACAAGATACCCAACATTTGATCAAGAAGAACGTTGGGAAGATTTCCAAATATCGAGAGTTGAAAGTCAGAGTGAAGAGACAGTGTTAATTATAATTAATTGCATCAAAAAGTCGAGAAGCTAAAGTTGATTAAAAACATCTACAGGTCCATTCAGAAAGCTGTCATGCTTTCTACCGCGAGAATTATTCGGTAATGCATCGAAAACCCCCAAGATCGGAAACGTCATGCCATAACACTGAAAAAGGGTTTCAGCAAACCTTAATCCATCTGATGCTTAACGCATCTGGGATTAAGCGAATTTCCCCCTTTAGGGGGAGCGCGAATGCCGAAAGGCATGCAAATCGGGATAATAATAATACTAAAATGTATTACTAAGCTGTGACCGGATAAATAACTTATAAACCCAGTTATTAAATTTGTTCTCGTTGTCGAACGTAATTAAATGGCTAAAGCAATAAAAGCTTTAATTAGAATTCGTTGTCATGGCAACCTAAGCTGGCAATACTGTGTTTAATTCCTAGACTTATTTAAAATATATAGTGAGTGGCAACTGCACTTTAGCCCATGCGCAAATGGGAACGGTTCTCTTCATGAATGTATTGACTAATTTGATATCTCTAGTACGTTAAGATTACACACATATATTATTCTGACCAGTTAAAAAAAACCCGATTGGGACTAGAATACAACAATCGGTGCTAATAACTAAACTGGAAATACTTAATAAGAGACAAATATATAAATTTAATACTGTTACTTGAAAGATATTTTGTTTTGCTAAATAGGAAAACATATACGAGTTTAAAAACTCTTTACCGTGGTCAATCTGTAGAAAAATATAATATATTACTTTTGAGCTTTTTATATCACCATTAGTTGCAAATTTCACATGTATCTCAATGGTATTTAACACGGTAATATAATGTTTGATGAAATACTCTCTAATCACTCCTGCTGAATGTTGCAACATTTTATTTAGAAATCATGTTTCTGGATATTATTTATAGGGATGGAAAGGACAAATTTCCGGGAATAATGAGACGTCTACAAATCAATGTTATTACGTTTAGGAGCACTAGGTAAAATATTATATGGGCTAGCAAAAAATTGAACTTAGTAACAATAATAATGACGTGGTGAAAGTGAAGATATTTGGTGGAAAGACAATAAGCAAATTATCCATAGAACTTGATTATATTAATGTTACAGTCGATCCGTTTGGAAGGCGAAATAATAAATTATCCAAAGTAATCTCAGGCGATAGTACGAGTCTCGGTACCGCACAGTATATTTTATGCAAAAAAGGTGCAGCAAGATTATTATTAGCTTGGACTAAGATTTATGGGAAAATATAATGTAGGTGGAAAGAGGGTGGTTGAGAGCAATAATAATAAAATTATTCTACCTCAGCAATAAAATAATATTTATAAGATATTTATTTCTTAAATATTCATTAAAGTTACTCTCATACATACAAAACAATATGGTAGTTAATCTTAAACACCTTCTATATGCGACAAGTCAGGCATATCCGAACTAAAATCTGACATAGCATCATCTGTACTTTAAGGTATAACTAGTGTTTGCTACAATTTGGTACACTTTTTATCTTCTTCTTTAATTACGTTCAACATATTTCTGCCAGTTTCCTAGAGTGACATTAAATATTGCATTTGCAAATAGATTTTTAAAGTCTGTTAATTGGTAGGTCACACTTTTTCTAGCCAATTTGCTTTTTTACTTGAGCCCAAACAAGCTCTATTCGCTCTGTGCGTTAGGGTAGTGGGAGAAATGACGAACGATCGTGCGCGCGAGTCGGAGAAATTTGAAACTTTCTTCAGCTACTATACAAATATACACGTGGAATACATCGAAAAAGGGCCTGGTGTCATATAAGCACTGTCGATTTTAAAGATTTTTTGAGGTTCAATGGAAAGATTACATCAAATGGAACACATTAATGCAAAGAGTTTGCGGCTGAAGTACTTTTGACGCCAAAAATTGAAAAAGATATTTCAGAAATGAGGTTGTTTAGTGACATTTAAATGCGAAAACTCTCCCAATATGACGTTAATGATGACAATTTACTTGCAATGTTGTCAGACTTGGCTAACCTTCTTGACTTTCAAGTAAGCAAATTGCCAAAGGAGCATGTTTCATAAAATAGAATAACAACTTGTCAAAGTAACTAAAAAAAACGCACACCGCGCGCTTGTCTCTTATATGCCTCAGACTAACCAAAGGGGTTCCCATTTGTCTGTTAACTAACCGAAAAACCAAAATTAATTGAGACTAATGCAAAATAACCCGAGCTAACCAAAACTAGCCCAGACTAACGTAAACTAACTCAAGCTAACCCAGATTGACCAAAAGTAACCCATACTAAGCAAAACTAACCCTGGCTATTTAGCCATACATGTATATATAAGTACTAAAAGTTTACTCACAGTACACTGTCGACTCAATTTGTTCATTTCCCAGTAAAGGCCCTAGATCAAGAATATTTGTCATAAAATGAAATAATTTTAAAAGACAACCGCGCTACGCACGATTGTCGTAAATTAACCACAACTAACCCAAAATAACCAACACTAATCCAAACTAGCCGGCACTAACCCAACCTAACCAAAACCAACTCAGACTAATACAAGCTAACCAAAACTAACCCAGGCTAACCATAATTAACCAAAGTAAAGAGACAAACGCGCTTCGCTATTCCAATCTAAGCAAAACCAACCGAGCCTAACTGAAACTAACCCATACTAACCAAAACTAACCCAAAACAACAAAAACTAACCCAAATTAATCCAAGCTAACCCAGACTAACCAAAAAAAACCCATACTAACTAAAACTAACCCAGACTAACCCTAATTAACCAAAGTAAAAACACAAGTGCGCTACGCGTGGTTTTTGTCTTCGCTATCTCAAAACAAGCAAATCCAACCCAGACTGACCAAAGCTACCCCATACTAACCAAAGCTAACCCAAACTAACTCTAATTAACCAAAGTAAAGAGACAAAAGGTGCTACGCGCGCTTATTGCCTATTCCCTATCCCAAACTAAGCAAAACCAACCCAGACTAACCAAAACTAACACATACTAACCAAAACTAACCCAGACTCACCCTATGTAACCAAAGTATATTCCAAACTAAGCAAAACCAACTCAGACTAACCAAAACTAACCCATACTAACCCAAACTAACCCGAACTAACCAAAACTAAAGCAAGCTAACCCAGAGTAACCAACCTAACCCATACTAACCGAGACTAATCCTAATTAACCAAAATAAAAAGAAAAGCGCGCTACGCGACCTTTTCTCTTCGCTATCATAAACTAAGCAAAACCAACTCATACTAACACAAACTAACTTAAACTAACTAAAACTAACCCTAATTAACGTATTCCAGATTAAGCAAAAATAATCGAAACTAACTTTAATTAGCCAAAGAAGCGCATTGAGGCGAGCGCGCTACGCGCTTGATCAACCACGTCCAACACAAAATCAAAATTAATTCAAAGTAACAAAATAAACGCACTACGCGTGATACTTTCTTAAAATAATCAAAATTATCTTTTAAATTTGTATCTATTTCAATAAACTAAATAACAATCATGTTTTAAGAAATAGTCATGTTGACGTTTATCTCATAAATATTATATTATGGTTTTAAAGGGCAAAAAGAACAGTTTTATTTGCAATTTGTATGAAAAGAAGCTTTATATTATGTTATTATTAACCTTCTGCGATCATACCTTAGGACTTTGTCCTGTACTGGAATTGTGTTTATTAGGAAAAAATTTATGTTAAATTTTAATTTTAATTTTCAATTTATTTTGAGAAAATGTGCTTCATCCGCAAATTTTTTTGCGTTAATGTGTCCCATTTGATGTAATCTTTCCATAGAACGCAAAAAATGCTTCAAAATCGACGGTGCTCATATGACACCAGAACCAA
>JAEQML010076337.1:0-13407 GCA_016904865.1 Pissodes strobi
CAGCAGTTTACCAGGTACCATAACAACTTAACTTTAAAAATCTTTTGACTTAGAATTTTGACAGATCTGTCGTAGAATCGACTTTAGTACTCTTAGGCAAGAAATGTTCCTGTGAAAAGCAATTCCCGAGTTGTGTCTGAAGATTAGGATATGGTCAGATCCCCTATCAGGTCTCCGTGGACTGCAGTGGGTGAGAGCGGAATAAGTGAGAGAGCTAGCCTGCCTGATGGTCCGCTAGACTATTTATATCATAAAATTCGCTAACCATAGCAGCTTTAAGGTTCATAATTGCCTGAGCTGTTCGCTCTCGTTGTTTATTAATTAACTTTAATTAATTTAATTAAGTTCAAGCTCAGGGCAAGGTGATAATTAATTAGTAGTTAAAATGTTTTTTAATAGTTCACAATAATATGCATGTTTCTTTTAAGCATTTCTTGTATATATCTAATCCGATTTATATTGGGCTGCTAGCCCCTTTCCTTCTCCGTCGAGCTCATTTACCATAGTTCAATATAAAGTACTTAAAAAAAAATAGTACCAAATAAATATTAATTTAGTCAAGGTATAAGAACAAGAATCAATAGTCTCTAATATTCGACAAGTGTATGATGGTTCTCAAGCCACATGGCGGCTAATTTAAATAAAATTCTTGATTAACGTTGGTGAGAAATGATAAGGTAAATGAGGTTTCCAGAAAACTTGGGTAGATTTAACTATTGTCTCGTTTATGTTGATGGGCACATCTCAGACACATTCACCATTAGTGCGGGAGTGCAGGTCGCAATAGTTTCACCAACTCTGTTCATCATCTATATTAATGACCTGCTGACCGAAACAAATAATTATGATTACAGATTTGCAGATAACAGTGCCCTTGTCTCTAAATTTAGATCAGAAAACCTTTACCAGCGACTGAGATTTATCACCGCAGACAAGAGCAAAAACCCAAGCAGTCACGTTTACCAAGAAAACCAATACGGCGGGCACTGATATCTTTATGGCAGTATGGGCCATTCCTTCATCCTTGTCAATCGGACTACTGGGTGTCTCGGTCCACAGCAATATGTTCTGGCATGACCATGTTGCTAACATCGCAAAATCAGCCTCGCAGAAGCTTGGTGCGCTATTTCGCAACCAAAAACTTTATGCACCGCAGCAGCTGCTTTTGCTCTACAAAGCGCAAATAAGACCGTGCTTGGAGTGTTGCTCACACATCTGTGGTGCCACACCTAAGCACACCCTAAAGCTGCTGGATTATATCCAAAAGAGAGCTATGCGGCTCGTCGCCGCACCGGAGGTGACCAGGGATCTGGATAGTCTGGAACACTGCAAACATGTGGCGGAGATATCCCTGTTATACAGATATTTTCACGGCAGATATTCTCAGGATTTGGCCTGCATCATCCCGCCCCCAGAAACGCCTGTCAGACAGTCGCGACAGACGGCAAGATCGCACCCGTTCGTTGTACAACTGGAAACACCTAGAACTTCGCTTTACAAGGACTTCTTTGTCACACTGCATTACTGTGGAACTCACTCCCAGGATATCTGTTTCCCCTGAAGAACCGTGTCAATCAACATCTTCGCGCACACACCGCTCGTCGAGTGCCATTGGATCTCCCTTTTGCCACTGCCATAAAAAATAATTTTTTTTTTTTTTATGTCAGTGGCACACACACTAAAGGGAGATCCTATGGCGCTCGACGAGCGGTGTGTGTGCGAAGATGTTGATTGACACGGTTCTTGAATATTTGTAGGTTGTAATTAGTGGGAAACAGATGTCCTGGAAGTGAGTTCCACAGGGATGCAGTGCGCCAGACAAAGGAGTTCTGGTAAAGCGATGTTCTAGGTGTTTCTAGTTGTACGACGAACTGGTGCGCTCCTGCCGTCTGTCGGGACTGTCTGACAGGAGTTGCCAGGGGCGGGATTATGCGGGCCAAATGCTGGGAACATCTGCCTTGAAAGTATCTGTAAAACAGAGACATCTCGGCCACATGTCTGCGATGCTCCAGACTATCCAGATTCCGGGTCAACTCCGGATCGCCAACGAGATGCACAGCCCTCTTCTGAATGGAATCCAGCAGCTTTAGGGTATGCTTTGGTGCGGCACCCCAGATATGTGAGCAATATTCTAAGCACGGTCTTATTTGCGCTTTGTACAGCAAGAGCAACTGCTGCGGTGTATAGAGTTTTTTGTTGCGAAATAGCGCACCAAGCTTCTGGGAGGCTGATTTTGCGATGTTAGCAACATGGTCATGCCATGACATATTGCTGTTGACCGAGACACCCAGCAGCCCGATTGACGAGGATGACGGAATGGTCGATCCTGCCATAATGATGTCAGGGCCCGCTGTATTGGCCCTCTTAGTAAACGTTGCTGCTTGGGTCTTTGCTGCATTGAACTGGACCAAATTTCGGTCGCCCCAAGTTTGAACTTTCTCCAGGTCTTGATTAATTGCTGTAATCTGCTCCTGTCTGCGGTGATGAGTCTCAGTCGCTGGTAAGGGTTTTTCTGATCTAAAGTGGGAGACAAGGGTACTGTCATCTGCAAAACTGTAAACAGGATTATTCGTTTCGATCAGCAGGTCATTAATATAGATGAGGAACAGAGTTGGTGAAAGTATTGCGCCCTGAGGCACGCCGGCGTTGATGGTGAATGTGTCCGAGATGTGTCCATCGACTGCAACGTGTAGGGATCGGTTCCCAAGGAAACTGGCCAGCCAGCTGCAGAGAGAGGCGGGCAGTCCCAAGGACGGCAGTTTGTTGAGCAGTCCGTCATGCCAAACTCTGTCGAATGCCTTTGAAATATCCAACGCAATCGCTCGAGACTCTCCGTAGTTTTCAATTGCCCTACTCCATATATGAGTGACATAGGCCAATATATCTCCTGTCGATCTCTCTTTGCGAAAGCCGTATTGATTATCGCTGATTATTCTGTTGATCTCGAGGTACTTGAGTAGTTGCTGGTTGACTACAAGTTCCATGACTTTGGAGATTATTGGAAGCAAGGCAATTGGGCGATAGTTTGAGGGCGTGGTTTTCTTGCCTTTTTTTGGAACAGGTTGCACTCGAGCGACTTTCCAAGAGGATGGGTAAATCCCTTTTCTGTATGAAAGAGAAAAAAACCTGGAAAAAACGGGTGTTAGTTCGTTGGCGCAGTTCTTTAGCACGATGGCAGGTATTCCGTCAGGTCCTGATGCCTTTTGCGTATCTAGTTCTTTAAGGATTTTGCGAATATCACGGTGAGAAAACTTGACTTCTGCCATGGTAGTGTTGATGTTCGGTATAGTGGGGAGAGTCTTGCCTTCAGGCACGTCCAAGGTAGAGTGCGATGAAAACATTTTGGCGAGCATATTTGCTTTTTCCTTGGCTGTAGTCGCCGTGATGCCACGTTCGTCCGTCAAAGGTGGGAGAGACGTTTTTGTAAAGTTGTTACTTACTGCCTTTGCTACCGACCAGAAATTCCTGGAACCACTGGGGCATTGCAAAAGTTTATTCCTGATCCTTTGATTGTGTTTGTCCTTAGTTTCGTCGATCACACGCTTGCACTCGTTTCTCGCTTCGATAAAATAGTTGCGATTTTCAGCGGTCTGATTTTGCTGCCAGTACTTATAGGCTTGCTGTTTCCTTCCTACAGCTCTTTCGCATCTTTTGTCGAACCAGGGCTTTCCTTTTGATGGTAACTTGATGGAATTTGGGATGTATGCTTCCATTCCTGAGGAGATTACTTGCATGATCTCTTCGCAGCAGTCTGACGGGTCGTCAGTGGCAAAGCAGACGTCGAGCCACGGAAAA
This sequence comes from Pissodes strobi, assembly GCA_016904865.1. Taxonomy (NCBI): domain Eukaryota; kingdom Metazoa; phylum Arthropoda; class Insecta; order Coleoptera; family Curculionidae; genus Pissodes; species Pissodes strobi. The sequence continues at coordinate 3,796 of JAEQML010076337.1, forward strand.
TCTAGGTAGAACTGCCTTAGATCGTCCCAGTTTGCAGAATTATAATGCCAGATTTTGCGAGGCAATGGTGGATCCTTCTGTATGGGTGGCAATTCACAAACCGTTGTAATAAGTTTGTGGTCGGAGGTACCTAATGGCGGACCAACTGTAACCTTGTACTGGTCAGGAATGGTGGTCAGAAAAAGATCCAGGAGGGCGGCGAATTCGCCCCTCTCTGAGATTCTAGTTGGTTCGTCTACAAGTTGAGTAAGCCCGCAGCTGATGGCAAATGCTTCAGCTTCTCTACCTTCGTTGTCGGTCTTGTTGTGATGTTGGAGCCAGTTGGTGTTGTGGGCATTGAAGTCTCTCAGAACGATTATTTCTGAACTGGGGTGATCGACCTGTATTGAGTCAAAGGTGGTAGCTAGTGTTGAGAAAAAGCTTTGGTAGGCTCTATCGCTCGGAGGGCGATAGAGACAACATATAAACTTGGTTAATCCCTTGGCGGTGAACTTGAGCCACATGACGTCAAGGTTGTTCGGTTCGAGTGTTTCCTCGCGGTGACATGAAAGGTCGCTTCGGACAAAAAGGCATATTCCGAACTTATATCTAAATCGGGTATGTAAGTCGTAACCAGGATAGAGGTAGTTCACTGTTGTTGTTGTAGAACATACTTGTGTTTCTGTAAGGGCTAATATGTGTGGTCTATTTGCTTGTAGATGTTGTAGTTAATGCCAACAATTACGATAAAACTAAAAACAAACAAATAATAAAAAAGCCAATATGAAAAATTTAGGGAATGAATGAAAAAATTACGAAAAGTTGTAAAATAATTTTATAAAAAGAACCAAAGCGAAATATAAAAAAAAAAATTGGAGGGATCGAAGCAAATGTCACTACTATTATGCAAGCCAGCAAAAGGAGATCATGAAATAAGAAAAGCAGGAATTTATACTTCTTTATCACTGTGATTTTGAAAATCAACCTTGCAAAGAATATCAGCTTAGAAACAGAGAAATAATATAAAATAAAATAAAGCTGCTGGATGAAAAACTGCGAAAATCATTAAATGAGTGCAAAAGTATAATAAGAGGCATTCTAGAAAACAAAACAAAGAACCTTATATTATTTCGAATTAAAATGGTGTGTTATTGAGACCACACGGGAGAAGTGAAAATTCAAACAATATCCAAAACTGAATAAGAAATAGCATTAATTTATAAAGTCCTAGACTATATGGAAACAAAAATTAAAAAATGATATTTAATAAGGCGTGCGATATCTACATAATTTGTGTAGAATATAAAAATAGCAGAAATATATTGCAATATGTAGAAATTACCACAACTAATGCTATAAACTTCAAAGGTTAGAGTAAAATTATACCCCGACATTTTCTTTAAAATTGTCAGAGATCGTTGTTTTCCGCTTGAAAATGTAAAAATTTTCCCAGCCCATTTTGCCAGAATCAAATCGTTCTAAATAAGATTTCAGGCAGATAATTCTACTTATTTATCACAAAAACTGTACACTATACCCATCGATACGCCAAAAGTGAAATTTTTCCTCGAAATCTGCCATAAAATCGACAAAAACCAGAAAATATTAAAAAAAACAGATATTCTGTTACAAGAAAAGCCAATTTGTTATGATAAAAGCCAATTTGTTGCTATAAACTATAAAGGCACTTTCTTTTTTGATATTCCTTTAATTTACTAAAAAGATAAACTGAAAGATACTCAGGGTGTATAGGTTCGGACCATGATAATTAAAATTTATTTCCGAGTGTAGTAGTGGTCAAAAAACGCAAAATAAAAGATTAGAAATTTCAAAAAAAAACAATTATTCTATTTCCTTCTAACAAAAATAAGGTTGAACATTTCATTGAATTTCCTTGGTGATAACTGCCCTTTAATCACCTTATGTTTCCTCCGAGCTTCCTGGAGAGTGTTACTAAAACTGCTGCAGTGCCTAGGATCTGTCCTGTGACGTCACTGGAAGCTGTCCTGGTAAGGCAAGTGCGTGTGGACTCAGTAGCATGAAAAAAAAAACAGTACAAGGCAGTTAAAGAGTTCACCAAGAATGTTACAATTCTGTTTCAATTTGGCGGAGAGTGTCGCTTGTCTAAGCTTTGGTTTTTAATACAGAGATTGGCAAGAGATAGCTAGAAATAATTCTTCTCAATTAACAATGCTGAAAAATGCCAAAACACGCTGAAGGAAGAATTATATTTAATTAAATTAAATATGCCTCCGCCAATTTGCACAGAATTGTTTCTGCAAGCAATTAGGTTTTCAATTAAACAGTGAATAGATTAAAAATAATAAATAAAATAAAGCTAAGAAATATTGTCATAAACAGTATTTCAATTAAGCTAAAAAACAATAATTACAATAATCAGGCAAAAACAACAGTAAAATCAATAAATATCAAGGTAATTAGAATTCAATCATTGCCTGAAAACTACTTCTAACTCAAAAATCAGTTTAATTCAAAAATAAAGGTAATAACAAATTTAAATCGAAATAGATAAATAAAACAAACAAACAATAATTATGATCTTGTACCGACCATGGTCGAGAAGGGCTTGAGAAGGTGCTCTTTAAATAACGAAATGACGATAAAATGCTTATATAGGCCGAATAACAACTAACTAAGCTTAACTCTGATTCCCTATATAACTCATAACACCCTATACCGATACCAGAGAAAAATAGACTCAGTCACCCATATTATAGACAGTTTTGGTTATTAATTTCTAAAAATGCTTCCTCTAACTAGAACCTAAATAATGTGAACCCTATAGGCCACTTTGATCGATTCTTTAGTTGGGTTGCTAAACTAAATCCGAAATTCAATAACCCTGCTTTTGTAGAATCAAGTCCCATTTTTTTCCTCTTATCCAAGAGCCTCAAGCTCCAAAAACCCACTATCACACATATGCCCTACAGACAAAAACATACTCACGGCAAAAGACAACGTGGTATGTGTGAAACGATAGTAGACAGATATCAGATATTCACGAGCTTATTTAACATACACACGGCAAGAGACAACGTGGTATTTGAAACCACCAAACTTAAAATAAAATCGGATAACGCAAAAAATAAAGAAAATGTCAAGCCCTAGCTTCTCACAACCTCTCACACTGGTCGCCGGTACAAGATAGATTTTAAAAATCCTGTCCTACCTTTCCATCAGAACCACATCTCAAAAAAATGCACTGACGCGCAGTCGTCATAAATATTTCACCTTTTTCCACCGTACGAAGCGACCGATCTTTAAGCATAAAATATGAGCCGCCTATTTGAAATTATTTTACAATTTTAAATAATACGTTCTACTGCTGTATTTATGTAAATTCTACCATAATATTATTTTTCATTTTATATTTACTAAATAATTATCGACTGATATATTTAAAAGACAAAAATTAGTTATAAATGAACTTGATGGGCAACATAAGAATTCAGTATTTATTAATATTTTCGTAGTATTTAATGCGGAATTTTCCACACTGTTGCTACCAGGTCGGTTCAGACAGCAATTCAAAATAGGTTGAAGATGAAAAGTTATTATTTTAAACCAAAAATAAATACAAGCGAACTCGGAAAAACCTGATGTTACGGTGTTAAAATTACCGTAACAACTCTCCCATTTATCCTGCGGTTATATATAAATCTACATATTCTAACTTAAGCCTTTTGTCAAAACAGATATCGAGATATACGAATCTGGGATTGCTTTTTTTTAAATAGCTATTAAAAATGATTTTTCAAACTAAAATTCAAGATATATCACAAATTTGCTATTTTAAATCGTATCAATCCGATTTTTTGGTATGTTGTACTCATGGCCTTGGTCGTTAGTGCACGGAAGTTTGGCTACTTCAGATTATTCAAATTTTCAGCAATAAAATATTATGTAGTGACCTTTCGTGTCAAAATTCGAAATAGAAAAAAGCTTAAATTCAACTAGCTTACCCTGTACATCATCATTTGTAAAATATCTTCTTGCATGATTGTTTATGTAGATTCTCGTCAATTAATTGATTTTTCTATAAAAATTTTTATTTTCAAAACAAAATATAAACTTTTATTTTTTTGAACTGTAAATCGACATTTATAAATTTTTCTTCAAGATTTTATTTTCTCAACATTTTCAAAACAGAAAAGCATTATGAGAGTTTTTTCCTCGAGATTACTTATCAGACCGTCTTGTCGTCTCAGTTTTCTCGATCTTCGTCTTTCTTGGTACTAGATCGTCCCAAATTGACCCAAAGGTACTCCTTCAAAAATATGCACGCTCAAAAAAGATACGCGCCACTTTCCGATTCTCGCTCATTCCAACAGGGTTTGGTAACCATCAAAAAGAGCGCGCCCAGAATTCTCATAAAAATTTATTAATTTTTTCGACAGCTGTTATCGTGTATCAGAGTAAAATGTCGAAAAAAATGCACATATGACGTAGTGTAATAACTCGGAAACGGAAAATCGACTCGCGAAATACCATTGAAAGTCCGCAGCTCCCTAAAAACGTTCCAAATTTGAAAATTACACTCTTAGCCGTTTTCGAGAAAAATGCGTATCTAAATTACATAAATGAATGATGCATTGACGACCGTGACGAGCCCGACGCGTGACGATACAGTCTTGCTTGCTAGCCAGGAAAAATTGTGTTGAATGCGCCAAAGGACGTTTTTTTTCAGAAAGAAAAGCTTAAGTGTTAACAAATTATATAAGAAATCAGTGAAATTAAATTTTTAGTCTAGTTCTTCAAGATCAGTTAATTGCCTATGATTCAGTCCATATTAATTGCCTGAAATACCCACATGGGCAAATTGAAGCACAGATTAATCAATTTCTAAAATTTTTAAGTGATAGGGTAATACAGAAATAAAAAAATATTTTATCTGATGACAACTTACTTACCTAAAATTGTGGAAGTAGAAATTTTAAGATGGGATTATAAAGCGAGAAAGCACTAGAGTTGGGATTATGGTTGCCTGAAAAGAACTTCAGATAACTTTAAGTCAAAAATTTGAAGAGTACCAAGGAATCAAGTGCATTTGAGTAAATAATTCAAACATATTTGTTGTGCCAGCAGATATTAATTCACTGAATGTTATTATGGTTATCTTTGAAGTAACTTGAAATAAATTCTGTAAAGAAGTTCTTGAAACAAGAAAATGTACGTGCTTAGAATGTGATTTTGCAAAACATTGACGTAGTTGCAGTAAAGCAATTGCAGCCACCAGGAAGTGCTTATACGAGCACTTCCATCCCACAAATAAACGCGTTAACAACACGTTTGATCGTCATGACAATTTGATTATTAACCGTGTCGCCCGTATTAAACCTGCGGCAACGATGGCGTTATTGTTATCGTGATGGTGTAAGAGTGTAAGGTATAGTGCAATTCCTGGATTAGCGTATTATTAGAGTAGTAACACATGCAGCACAGCGTGCTATTTCTTGGCTCCGTATACCGGGTGACACCGAGATCAATTCTCAGATATCCGCAGAGGAAAATCTACGTAGCAAACCGTCATAAGACCCTTAAATAAATATATTTGATATTAACAAAATAGGAAGGATGAAACAAGGCTCTCGAATGACGTGGCAAATTATGCGAAACCCTTGATATTGGAAGAAATTCCCAACCAAAATAAATATAAAATATAGGTACGTTTACTTGCCAAATATGGCAATAACGAAGGCCGTCTTTGAAGAGCGATTCAAAATTAATACCTTGTAAATTTTGCTACAAAAATAAACCACAAATATAAGCAACGCAGTTCGACAAAGGACTATGGAATTTTAATGCATACTTTCGAGGAAATGGATATGCATTAACAATGATTTTTATGCTCGGTTAGCTCAATTGTAAAATCTGAAAAATGTTACAATCAAACTCATCTACTGGGATTCTTTTCTGATATTAAATTAAAATGACAAGGTCATCACACAAGCGCGTCCATGTTTACTTTTCTCTTGTTGTTGCTAATTAAGGCATTTTATGGTATATGAAAACATTGGAAATAAAACGTGTTGGACTACCGAGGCGTATAGATGGGATACCTTGGTTGATAGGATTCAACGGAAAAACGAATTTAAATGGTAGATATGGAACAAAAGTGAATCTGTTATTTTCACCTCGTTAAAAATGAAATTTGCATAGAGAATTCCTAGCATGCATTATCATAAAGTAGCTGCAATGATAAAAAAAAAATCTCCAATAGTGTAATTAATAGATAACAAATATGATATAGCCAACAGACATGTCGGTGTTGTTAATATTAAGTGGCTTTTAAGAGCTTTAACTCCAATTTGTTTCGAAAATTGTTTGTCAACAATATTAGCTTTGATCGACATTTGTAATTGAATGGTCTCGTAGTTCATTAATCAGCTTGTATGGGTGCACTGGATTCTAATTTTAATGCGTTTTATATCGATTCTTCGGGCAACTACACTTTACTGGCCAAAGCATTGAACAGTTTCTCTTTTGCTTAAATTATCATTTCACAATATTATTGCTGTGATTTAAACTCTTTCCGAGACTCTTTCCTTGCAGATTTCCTGAATTTCTATCATTTTACTAAAAGAAAAGGGTTGATTAGAGCTTTTAAAAAGTAAGAGCAAATGAAATAACCATTATAACGAACTCACAATATGCCACTTTGAATAAGAATATTTTCGTCATCTATTGGTCACAGAACGTAGTATATTAATACTTCTCCAATTAATTCCGAGTATAATCCAATGATTTACATTCTCGCTTTGCTGTAGTCGTTCCACTATCAGTATTGTCAATATCCTTCTACTTTAGTGTCTTACGAAAACGGAGCGTGCTGGCCTTAAACAAAAGTAAATGTTTAAAATTAAGTGGCTTTCAAGAGCTTCAACTCGAATTTGTGTCAAAAATTTGCTTGTCAACAATGTGAGCTTCGAACGACATTTGCAATTGAATGGTCTCGTAGTTAGTTAATCACCTTGTACGAGTGTAGTGGATCCTAATTTTAATGCATTTTATTCAAGTTTTTGGGGTAACTGCGTTTTACCGCCCAAATCCTTAGACGGTTTGACCGTGCTTTCTTTTGCTTAAATTAACGTTACACAATGTTATTGTTACGATTTAAACCCTTCCCTTGTAGATTTATAGAATTTGTTCAAATTTACTAGAATAAATAAGGCTGATTAGAGCTTTTAAGAAGCAAAAGAGAATGAAATAACCATGATAACGAACTCACAATATGTCATTTTGAATCATCTATTGGTCACGGTACGTAGTATATTAATACTTCTCCAATTAATGCCGGGTAAAATCCAATAATTTACATTCTCGACTTGTTGTAGTGGTTCAACCATCTGTTTTACCAATATACTTCTACTTAAATGTCTTCCGGAAACGGAGAGTGCTGGCCTTAAACAAAAGTAAATCTTTAAAATTAAGATGCTTTCAGGAGCTTAAATTCCAATTTTGTTTCAAAAATATGCTCGCCAATAATGTTAGCTTCGATCGACATTTGCAATTGAATGGTCTCGTAGTTCATTAATCACCATGTATGGGTGTAATGGATTCTAAATTCAATGCATTTTATACCAATTTTTGGGGTAACTGCGTTTTACCGTCCAAATCGCTCTTGCGCTCTTTTACTTGAATTAACGTTTCACAATGTTATGATTAACACTTTTCCCTTATAGGTTTTTTAAATCGCTTGAACTTCCCTAGGCGAAATAAGGTTGATTAGAGCTTTAAATAGTAAAAGAGAATAAAGTAATCATGATAACAAGCTTACAATATGTCACTTTGAATAAGAATAATATTGCCATCTATTGGTCATAGTACGTAGTATATTAACACTTCTCTAAATAATTCCCAGTAAAATACAATGATTTACATTCACGCCTTGTTGTAGTGGTTCAACCATCTCTCTTGTCAATATTCTACCACTTTACTCTCTTCCGGAAACGGAGAGTGCTGGCCTTAAACAAAAGTAAATATTTAAAATTAAATGTCTTTCAGGGGCTTCAACTCCAATTTTGTTTCAAAAATATGCTTGCCAATAATGTTAGCTTCGATCGAAATTTGCAACTAAATGATCTCGTAGTTAATTATTTACCTTGTATGGCTGTAGTGTATCCTAACTCCAATGCATTTTGTACCGACTCTTGGGGTAACTGCGTTTTACCGAACAAACCCTTTCGCAATATTACTGTTATAATTTAAACTTTAAATATTAAAAGGCTTTCAAGAGCTTCAATTCCAATTTTATTTCAAAAATATGCTCGTTAATAATGTTTCCTTCCATCGACATTTGCAATTGAATGATCTCGTAGTTCATTATTCACCTTGTATGAGTGTAGTGGATCCTAATCCCAATGGATTTTCTACCAATTCTTGGGGTAACTGCGTTTTATTGGCCAAATCCTTAGACGGTTTGTCTTTGCTTTCTTTTGCTTGATTTAATGTTCCACAATATTACTGTTATGATCTAAACTTTTCCCTTCTAGTTTTCTTGAATTTCTTAAATTTTCCTAGAAGAATAAGTTTGATTAGAGCTTTTAAATAGTAAAAGAGAATGAAATGTCCATGATAACAAACTAACAATATGTCACTTTGAGATAATTAATCTGGGGAAATTCCGTATTGTTCTAGTTGAAAACATACATTTTTGGTCATTTTAGATCTACAACTTCAGAATTCGTGTGTCATGTCAATACAACATCTCACCCATGTTTGAATATTACCGCTTTTTATAAAGTTCATCATTTTTTATTTTCCCTTGAATAAAGGCAAGATTTCCTAGGAAAATAAAGTTAACTAATTAAAAAACATCAAGTCTAGCGGATGAGAAGCCAAAGCTTGATATATACATGAGTACATCTTATAACCTTGTACATGTAATTCTCCGAACTGACAGGAAATCGAAACTAGGTTGTCCACAACTAGGACGAGTTAAATATCGACTTTTGTCATAATTTGTTTAGTGATATTTTTTGTTCATTCATATATGTTTAGGTGAGCATTGATTAGCATACGTTCAGTTTCGTTCGTTGAAGGGGTTAGTTTTCGAACAGACGATTAAATTTATGCAATTTAGTGCTTCTATTTGATATATTGATTAACCAAAAATAACGATTTTGTTTATCAATTCATTCCAACTATGGTAAAAACAAGCCCAGAAATAATCCTAACCAAAGCTGTCAAAAGGAATTCAATATCACAGGCTTTCGAGGAACTTTGGCAAAGGTGCCAAGGGAAAACAAGGCCAGAACTCTTGTCTCGTTGACAACTTCTTATTTTGACTTAAAAACAACTCAAGAAATTAGAGAAATCTTGTATTTTTGCTCTGACTTAAAAAATTGAAAGGGTCCATAATTTTTTGATAAATCGGTCTTTTTCCTGCATGGTGTTAGTATGGAGATTCCCCATTACATTAGTTGGAACAACAGGGAGGGCGCTTTAAAGAATTTAACGCGAAATTTAGACTATTCTACCGAGAAGATTTCTTTGCGCTTTAGTGGTTTTCCTCAAAAAGTACCATAGACGAATAATACTTTAGAATCGAGACGAATCTAGTTCAGTAGAATTTATTATATCGATAGTGAGATACACATGATTCAACGGTGA
>JAEQML010076338.1:0-13407 GCA_016904865.1 Pissodes strobi
ATAATTTTTAAGTTTTTGGTTAATTTTGGTTAGTCGCCAAAATTCCGTTAATTTGGGTGAGTTTTAACTTACTTTAATATTTTGAACTATTCCGAAAAGCTGTAGCCCTTTTTGGTGCTTTTGGTTAATTTTGGTTAGTCGCTGAATAAACTTTCAGTTAGTTTTATTTTATTTTAGTCACTTGAACCGACTCCGATACGTTATAATCAAATTTAATGATTTCGGTTAGTTTTGGTTAGTCGCCAAAATTCGGTTCATTTAAGTTAATTTTAACTCACTTTAAAATTTTTAATTTGTCCCGATACGGTTTAGCCCTTTTTGGTGCTTTAAACTAATTGGTCAAACAACTTTCGGTTAGTTTCAGTTAGTTCCAATTTGATTTAGTAATTTCAATCGGATCTGATACGTTAAAACCCAATTTTAATGTGTTTAGTTAGTTTTGGTTAGCCGCAAAAGGTCCGTTAATTTGAGTTACTTTTAACTTACTTTATTTTCTTTTAATCTGTTCCGATACATTTTAATCCTTTTTGGTGCTTTTGGTTTGGTTGGGTTAGTAGTTCAAGCAACTTTCGGTTAGTTTTAATTTATTTTTGTCATTTGATCATATTCCGTCCGCATAAACCCTAACCCAAACTAATATGATCTCTCACGCATATGACGTCATGTGTGGCAAATGTAGTATGCACTATTTCACAATTTGATGCCCCATACCAGGAAAACAGATACATTTTCAATGTTAAAAGTACTACGCCAGACGTAGTGCGATAAGAGAAATTCTCAAAAATGCAGCCAATCACTTGAGAGATACACCCGATTAATTGGCCATGTTAAAGAAGACGTCAAATAAGTCAGGTAGAGTGGAGGACAGCTCCACTCGCATGGCCTTCTCCGAAAACTGACGATTTCGCAGAAAATGTGAGAGAAATACTCGTAGCGCGAGTAATGCAATGCTAAGACCTTTAAAAAGCTATAAGTTTACTAGCTTAATATGACCTTTTTATATTTAAATTCCCACAATATTTTCCAGATACTCTGAACCTTCTGCCAGAGTACAATTTAGTTGTACTCTGCTTCTGCTTTATACATGTTTTTAATAAATAAATCAAGCTACAAACTGCCAAATAAATTATTTTAATACGTATTATCTTTATTTATAATGTATTCAATATACGTTACTATTTCGTATAACTTTGTTATATAGTTTTATTCATTTGAATCAAGTATTTATCAAATAATAACCGAGGAAATAATTTTGCATCAGTTAATACTTTTTGAGTCTCCCCTCACAGTCTGCTCGCTGCTGCGGGTGGAGTAAAAACTAATTTTTTCTTCAAACGTCAGTAAATCCATCATTACTCGACTGTGTAGGCGGAAGTGAAGAATCGTTTTTCCTCCGCCGGAGCTTTACTTTTCACTTTTCCGCCGGCGGAGGTAAAAGTGTTGTCATATCAACATAGATACAATACAAACAAACATCAAAATAAGCGTCAACAACTCAAGAGTTATTAAACTAAAATTTGTATTTATCACTCAATTTGCGACTGCATTTCTAAAAATCACTAATTTAGGAACAAATTGGTTATTATTTAATTGAACTTACTCAATAACTGCTTATCAATACGGAACTAAAACGCAATCGAAGACGCAATTTTAAAAAAATAATTATTGTTGACTTTGTCCACTGACAGCTTTATGTGACATTACTATTACAACAAACTGAGCCTATTCACCGAGACCGGTCTAAGCCGCCTTGCGAACCCACTTATCTTTAATAATAATTAGATACTTTTACTATTAAAAAGAGATGGTTTTGTATTAATTTGTCGACATTTGAAGAAAACAGCATATTTTATTTGGAGGAAAAGTTACTTTTCATGGCTTGCTTGAAATTGAATGCACTTACTGATAGCTTAGCGGTCAGGTATGAAAACTTGCCATAGGTGCCTTTCTTCGTTTTAAAATATTTTCATTGGAATTTATGGGTTCTGGCATGAAATAGAGAATGTATTTAGTTTTGCAGGCTGTCAATTTTAATAAAAGATTTACTATTTTTATTCACAAAGAAATATTTGTTTGCAAAACTTACTTATTTCTAAAAATTAATCAAATGTATTGAAAAGTTCTGGATTTATGGGTCTTTGTTTGAAACCTTCACTTTTAGTGTTGGTGTGTATATTGATGTATCGTGTTCACCCCAAAATTAATAAGGATCTAATTAAAAAATGACTATAGATGGATAAATCGGGCTTAGCATATGTATATGTTATGTCGTATTCAAGCGAAGTTTATATCATATGGTATATTCTATTATTAAGAAATAACCATTTTGGTAAGCATAAATTACTATTTTAAAATTAAACATCATTGTAGAATTTTGTTCTTTTGCCTACCCCAGCGCAATTCACATATGCCCTCATGCATGCAAGATCAACACTGAACCCACATTTCTCTTGCTTTTTACATTTTGTATTGCTCTGTACAGTAAATAATAAGCATTATAAGATCCTTTACACAAATAGTGCACTATATAAAAATCGGCCTTTCTCATTGGTCGATCCGCATGGCCCTCCGCTCGCTTCGCTCGCTACGGGGGCTCAAGAAAAGGAAACTAACCAGCTGCTAACCTAATCTAAGACATACCCAAAATCAAGAAAAAAAGCTGTTTAGAAACATAATCTTTAAAAAAAAAATAAAAAAAGCAACGGGATTCGAACCCGCGTTTTCCAGGTGAGACCCAACGATCTAAACCTCTACACCATTAGAGCTCTTGACAGAAATCGATTGCATCACGCAGACATATCGTAATACGAGATGGATCGACCAATAGGAGAGGCCGATTTTTGCATAGTGCACTATTTGTGTAAAGGATCTTTAAATGCAAATAATAACGCTATCACCATTATCTTCTCCAGAAAATAGGTCCTTATCTGTTTCCGATTCAGGTTCTATGATCAACTTCTCAGTCTTCAGAAACCATGATTTGGTTACATTTTGTTTTGCTTCCTCCAAATTATAGCAGAATTAAGAACTTCTGTGCCATGAAGTTTTTACGGATTTATTTTCCCTTGTTCTCAAAGGAATGCGTCTACTGGCAATAGACTTAATTCTGCTTCTTGTCGAAGTTTTAATGTAGGAATATTTTTTTGGCTCGCTTCCAGTTGAGGATAATTATCAGATCCTGGTTGAGCATTAATATCCCAACCGCCTCGCACGAGGATACTATCAGATTATGTTGATGATTATTGTCAACAAGAATGTCTAACAAACACGGCAATGTGAATTCTGAGGATTCCAATTTTAATAAAATCATAACTAGCATTTTGAGCAGTCGCTGTTCCGTATACCTTATTGAATAATGTACCAACTTGAAATTGAGTGAGGGCTCTCACTAGATACCTTTTAAGCCACCTACATCATACTAACATTTTAAAGGCCTAGAGAAGGTGGCATCCAGTGGCGGTGTGTAGTGGGAAGGTAGGTATAATAGAACAACAATGCTCATGTTATTTTGCATAAGTAAGAGCATTTAGGTACTTGTGATTTGAATGTTCATCTACAAATAAAATAACCTTTCCAATAGGGGACTTTAAATTACCTCACAGAAAAATATAAAAGGTATGTAATAACATTAAAAAGTAAACGGTTTTTAACAAAATGTCACTGGTGTATCGTGAAGATTTTCTTATGTGACTAATAGCTCTTATTAACATAGTCCTAAGTCCTGACAGACTAGCAAATGTCACAGTAAATTTGAAAACAAACTTAGGTTGGTTTAAAATCGTAGACAAATTATATTATGATATCTGGTAATGTGCATATTTTCCACAAAATTTCAAAATTTATTTATTTTTGATGATTCCACTGTGATGCTTTTTTTCAAATTTCATTTAATAATTTCATGAAATTCGAACCTACAAGATTTTTAATAAAAATGAGGATCATTTAATACGCTTATTCGTCTGCGCCGGATGAACACTAATTTGAATTACTTAGACTGGTTCACAAACCGTGTAAAATGGGGAACGTGTATGAGTTAAAAAACGCGTGGTATACGAGCAAAGTTGATTAGCTTTTATATTCACCTTACAAATTGAAGAGCCTGGTTTAATTAAATATACACAGCTTTTTCAGTCTTCTCATTATGTTCAGTTTGGGTGAATTTAGATTAGTAAAACCAAGGGGTAAAACAAATTACATTACATATCAGTGACTTTAAATTATACTAGTGAAATTAACATTTTAAGTAATATAATACAACAAGGAATAGTTTACGAGCTTGATCAAAATATATGGCATGATGTCGAATTGCTTGTCGAGTATATTGTTTAAGGTTTTAAAAATCACATGAGATATATTAAATAAGCATTTTAATTAATGTGGTTCATATCAAGTAATAATATTTGCTGAAGGAGAAGCATCATTACAGGAAGACCATTTTACTCATAAAGAGCAAAGTAAGTGCTCTGATTAGTATACTCTTTACTCTACCTCCTCGTCCTTAGAATTAATGTCATCATTTAGGCAATAAAAACTCGTTGTTTCTTGTACAGTGTATATTTAATGAATGCTGGTGTTATTTTGCGATTTCATATCAAAGGAAAGACCTGGTTCAACAGAAGATGCGATAGAGCTGTAGGTAGGCAAGCTTACAAGTAGTACTGGCTGCAAAACCAGACTCCTGAAAATTGTGCGAGAAACAACTGCAAACGTCAATCAAAGGATCAGAAAAAAACTCCTGCAATGCCCCAGTGGCTCCAGGAAATTCTGGTCGATAGCTAAGGCAGTAAGAAATAATTTTACAAATCGTCTCTCCGACCTTTGGAAGACGAACGCGGCATCATGGCGACTACAGCTAACATAAAAGCAATCATGTTCGCCAAAATGTCTTCATCGCATACTAGATACGCAAAAAGCATCAGGACCGGGTGGAATTCCTGCCATCATGTTGAAGAACTACGCCAACGAACTAGCATCCATTTTTTCCAGACTTCTCTTTGTTTTACCGACAAGGGATTTGCCAATCTTCTTGGAAAGTCGCTCGAGTTCAACCTGTTCCAAAAAAGGCAATAAAATAACGCCATTAAACTATCGTCTAATTGCCTTGCTTTCGGGACTCTCCAAAGTCTTGGAAAGTGTCGTCAATCAGCAACTACTCAATTACATTCAGACGAACAGATTAATTAGCGATAACCAATACGGCTTTCGCAAACAGAGATCGACAGGAGATATCATGGCTCACCGTGGCATTATTTTTGTGTGTGCCGTATGCAGAATTTTCACCGCCATATTTGATGTGCCGTTCAGTGTGATAGTCTTGTGCAAAAGTCGGGAATCACCAAGAGCACAGGCCCGTCATACTGGAGGTTCTTCCCAAATAAACACCTCAAAGTGGAATAACGTGTAACACAAATAGAAGGGTGGCTATGCCCCTGTCTAAGCGCAGGAAGAGGGGTGGTGTGCTAAGGCGGCATAGCAACTCAACTCAACTTATTACGTTAGAGGAAAACTCAATCTCTTTGTTACTGTCAATTTTAAGAGCACCCATAACTTACCCTAATTAAATTAAGCATCAATCGAATAATAAAAACGAATTTCAGCCACAAAACCAAAAATTTCGCCGTTTAAAACACAATCACAAACAAAATTCCAGATTTGACACAAAAACATAAAAAAAAGTTTGGTTAGTTAAGCAATTCTTCTTCTTAAGGGTATGGCGCCTGCCCTTACAACGTTGCCAATAGAAAATAAAACTGACAACTGTATTTGTATTATGTCTAGGTTTATATTTCAGTGGTTGAAACATATCATTATCATATAATCATTTCCCAATTTTTCTTCACTAGAAATTGGACGTCTCATCGATTATTTTAAGCGAAATGACATTATTCTAACGAGGGATTATGAATTACTGTCAGGCTCGCATTACAACCATAAAATAATACATTTGGCAGCATTGCCAGAAGTCATTCGCCTAAAAGCCTCTGCAACCATTTTTTTACGTAGGAGTGAGTAATCGAGCGAGATCTGCTACAAATTGGCTGAAATCTACTTGGCTTTTTTCGGTTCTTATATGGTTTGACCAACATTTTTTCTGTAAGCGATATCTTAATGATAACATGAATATTTGTAAAATCGGAGATACCTGTAATGATACACAACACTTTGTTTATTATAACATTCATTCTTTAATAATAACCAATAAAAAACAATAACTTCTTAAAAATACGTACAGCGAAAAGATTGAAATCTTTAGATGGTTGTCTAATTTGTCCTCATGGGCGTAATATGGTTTGCCCAAGTATCGTTGAACTAGACCTAACTAGATGCATTGTGGAAAGGAAAAGTATAACAACACTTTACATTTCTATTTACTTTTTAAGGTAGTTATTAATACCATCCGAACCAACACAAAAGCACGGAAGCGGCACATTATGCTACTCGCTCTCACCGATCTTCTTGGAGGCTATTTACACCACGCTCTTTTACCCATGGCAAGAAAAGCTTACTACTCTGGAGCGGTCGATTACGCATATATGGAAAAAGTAATCCAATTCTACGAAGAAATCAAATGGTTCTTACGCACCAACGGGCAGGGCTGGACTAAGCCCATGTTGATCACCAAGGAAGTGAAGGTTCCCGTAATAGATATCGAATCGTCCAATGCCGACAAGAAAGAAAACGACTCTTCCTGCCGCAAAGTAATGTTCTACGAACACGAACCTCTCAGATCAAGGAAGAGATCTATAAGCGTCGAAAAGGGAATTTATTTTCCTTTGCCTTCTTTCGACGCCAAAGTCAGGCCGACCGCAATTGCGGTTCCCCTGAAACATTTTGCCTTAAGAAACATCGCGTCGAAAAGGGCAGCTTACGTGATCATGATGTATTTTCTAACGGCCGAATTATGCCTAAAAGAAAAAAATGCCAAACACGAAATGGTTCAGAAATTTCACAATAACTTGTACACGTGGATCGAAAACGAGGTCCTTACGAAACTGGATGACGATAAGTTCTATTCGGCGTTCGGCGGAATCTTGAGAGTGCAACATACTCTTCAAGCCTTAGGAGCGAAAATAGGAAGCAAACTGTGCAACACGGACGAAGGAGAAGAAGAAATTGGTGCAATTCCCGGAGTTGGTTGCGGCTCCAATAGGAACAAATTACTTTTAATAGCAATGCTAGTAATTATAGTGGCCTGGTTCTTAATCGGCACCTGTTTTATTTGTTACCGGATGAAAAACAGCAAAACTGCCAGTAAAGTCAGGGATTTGGACGATACCAAAGGCTCCAAGGGATCACCGAGTTCATCGTCGTTTTCATCATCAAGATGGTCTTCGATGCTCACGAAATCCACCTCAAAAACTAACAAAGATATGCTATGCAAATGCTGCGAGTCTACTATAAGTGAAAAGTCCACAGCAGGATTATCTTCAACGAGCGAATACGAATCAGAAAAAAAACAGGAGACGGGAAAGAAGGAATGGGAAATCTATTGGAGCACCTTCTAAAAAATTTACTCAAAGTTCCCCGTGCGTATGTCCGTCAGGCAATGATTCTGCCGTCATAGACACCAAGCACTCGATGAAGATCTTACCTTCTATAGCCGAAATGTCCGAACAATCGATTTCCAAAGAAAAAAACGGGAACTTCCGAAAGATTAGTTTCGCAGAAGAGTCGGGAATATCTAGCAGCGATGGAGGCATTAAAGTATGCGCGCCGCCATGGGCACAAACGAATAATACCATACCATGCCCAATACTTTCAGAAAAAAGCACTAATTACTCTACCTCTAGAAGTACGACTGCGAAGAGCCATGGAGTTCAAGGTTCATTTTCGGATGGTCCACTAGCGAGCTCGTCAAGGACCGACGACCCATGGCACCAATGTAGAATATATCGGAAAAAAGTTACAGAAAATCAAAGACTGATGTGAATTTTGTGCTAAACATTTGTCATCGATCAGAATGCTAAAATAATGAGAGACCTGTATATTGAACATTAATGTAGGACATCTTAACCGTACAGTGATCTGGTGGAACGTAATAACACTTAAGGAGTGACCGTTCTTAGAGACCAGGGTCTTAAATTAAATGTTTTGTTTAATTTTTTTTTATTATTAAATATTTGTAACTAGCTTTTTTATAGGTAATTTTAAAACACAAAAGGCCATTTAGATATACATAATAAGTAATAAGAAAAATAAAAAACAGACTTAAAAAACATGAAAAAACATTATTCTAAAAACGAAAAGTTAAATTTCTAAAGGCATCTTTCAAAATTATGGTAGTCTATCTACTTAATGCTCATTTTGTGCTTCGGCGTAATGTGGGAACGATGGAACACCATGTGCTAAGCAAAAAACTGTTCCGCTTTTATGGCAAGAATATTTAGTTTTTCAATATTTTTTCGCCAATCACACAGCTTACAGCGCAGCACGTGCTTCTGGCACAACAATCTTGCCTATTTCACCTATTCTATTACACCAATTTCTGGGCATATTTTTCAAAACGGCGGAGGAGTTGAGGTCTAATGAGAGCTAGGACTAAATCTTCGAGAGTAAATCAACAGCACGTTTTTCCTTTTCTCGGGTATATAGGATACCAGACTACAGTCTTTGCATGGGTTTCGTGCTAACAGCCAATGGGCCGTACTTCGACATAAGCCTGTAAGTTATATGTATAATATGTCCTTGCATCAGACAGGGAAAGAACTTTAATTCTCATATTTATTCGGCTTTGAGGGAATGTATTGCCGAAATAAAAACCTATCGCGAAAGGCTTCCAGCTTTTCGTCAATTGTGACGTATTGTCATCTTTGGTCTCTTTATCGTCGAACCTGATAGCTCTCAGCAAAAATTTGAACCGACATTGTAAGTCAAAACATTTCTACCGTTTTCCCGAAAGATTACTGGTATTTGTATAGTTTACCTTCCTCACAGTTACTAAATAATATAAAAGCCCTAGGAAGGCTGTAATTTCAACTGTTCCAATATTTGGGGCATTATTGGGGTCTTTATAATTTTCTGGCATATTATATTGTTAGCATTATCAACAATTATACCCTCAGCGTCATATATCCAAAATCTCGGTTTTACCTGGCAGGATCCTTGCACCATTCGAAGTTTCACAATTAAGATTTTTGCTGAAGTCCGTTTGGCAGTATTTAGGATATGGTGCTTTCTCCAGCTTGAACTTACCGGTAAAAAAATAGCCCCAATTAATTTTTTCTTCTATCACTATCTAAATCTTGCTCCGTTGTGCTGTCAATCTCTCGTTCTTCCACATTATCCAGTTCTGTATCCTCCTCGGAATCACCGAATTTTCTATTTCCTACTTCCTCCCACAAATTGTGTAAACTCTTTTGCCCTCTTTCTTAATCTCCCCTCACTAAAAATATATTATGAGACATGTAAATTACAGAAATAACACTCAAATGATATATGAGTATTTTCCAGGTACACTTGTAATGTGTTTTAGTTGCTAGTCAAACAAAAAAATATATTACTCATAATAGGGTAGATAGAGAGCGATACATACAAAGTTTATTGATAGATAAATATAATTTACCCTTAAATAATGGATCGGATATTTTGAAATACTTCAGGGTGGTCTAATAGTAGCTATATAAAATATATTATTTTAGAGCACGCGTCTACCGAGGAAACGAACCGCGAAGCGGCAAGTTTTCTAAAAAGACAAGTGCTGTACACGTCTTATGAAAGGTGTAGTTTACAATATTTCATTTATTTTAGTATTCAATGTATCAAAGTCTTACTAAATCATACCATTTAAAGTTAATTTGTTTTGATTTTGAGAGCTCATAGTATTCTTGGGCCGTTAAAAATTAAAAAACTAAAATAACTCAAAAGGAAAATTGCACTTCTGCCTGAATGAAGAGAAATTACATAAAGTAATTGAAACAAGCTTTTCTCCGAATCTCTTGGGATATTTATGATAAAGAATACGCACATCTTAAATAATGGGGTACAAAGGTACAAATCAGATTAGAAAATGAGAGCACCACATGATAGTTCCAGCCAGGGGGTCTAAGGGCCCAAGATGTAAATTGAGAAAACTAAAAAAGAAAAGATAATTCCAATGTGGCAAAGTTAAATAATGGAAATAAATCGACTGCAATGTGTTTGCAAAATAAGAAACATAGTTATACCACAGTTTAGACCATGATTATATACTAAAGAAAAATATATTAAAAACAAACCAAACACATTTTTAACACACATAAAGAGAACCACATTTTATAGAAGCCTATTATGTCCGTGCCAGCGGCGTATAAAAGGGAACATGTTTAGGTGGTATAAAATACAGATTTATTGTCTTCTCTTGGTTTGATTACTGAGTAGCTGCGTGCTCTAAAATAATGCGTTAAAACACCTCGAAGTATTCTGGAATATCTGAGCACAATTATTTAAGGATTCAATTATTTTTATCTATTTGCTTTATATTGTCACGTTTAAAAAACTAAATTCACGCAATTCGATAATGGTCTTGAATTGAAGTTTAATTGCCTTATATGACTGCTTGCGTAACTTTGTATAATACAGTTTTACTCTCACGACCTATATGACGTGACGCAACACCTTGAATGGCGTGCAGGTTATGTAGCTCAGATTCAGAATCGATCTACGTCAGTTAAGAAGAGATCATAAAGAAGACACATCAGTTAAAAACAATAATAATGCCTAGTGATCAAGGGCTTGATAAATTTGCAAAGTACCCAATTAATACGGTTCGCAAGTCTTTTCGATTTTTCTACTTTAGTTGTAGAGGGTGTCCCAAATTCGAGCCTCATCATTGGGATCTCGGAAACTAGAAGAGATGCGAGGTCGGTTAATTGGAGGCAAAGTTGCGCAATTTGATGCTGATCGAAATGCCACCTTACAAGTTTAAAAATTCCGAATACTTCCGAAGATTTTTGGAAAAAAGCGAATATTTGCGATTTAATTTTTATTTTTTTACGACCCTATGTGAATAGATATAACAAAATAAATTTCACTTTCTCGTTGCTACTTTTTCTGTTCTACTAGGTGGTGTTATCAGATTTTCAAACCGACGTTTCGTATTTGAGCTGTCATCATTAACTTTGTTTTTTAAATACGGTCCTGGATTTTTTATTATGGGTTTTAAAAGCTTATAAGGTCTCAAGACCAATAATGTATCGCACTTATTCGAAAAATTCATATTAATGGCATTTTCCATAAGAACTCATGTGTTAGAGAGAGACAGAAGATAGTTGTTCTTTTATATCAGTTTTTAAGTGCTTCTGATGTGCCAGATCGAATGATATATTGCACTTTTTCGAAAACAATCACTTTAACGATTTCCTGTTAAGATCTCACCAAAAATCTGTTTTCTGTCTCTCTCTAACACATGAGTTCTTATGAAAAATTACATTAATATGAATTTTTCGAACAAGTGTGATACATTATTGGTTTTGGGGCTTTAAAAGCTGTTAAAATCCGTAATAAAAAAAACCAGGGCCTTATTTAAAAAACAGAAATGATGATGGCAACTCAAAGGCGAAACGTCGGTATGACAATCTGATAACACCACCTTGTAGAACAGAAAAAGTAGCGATGAGAATGTGAAATTTATTTTGTTATATCTATTCAAATAGAGTGATAAAAAATTAAAAATGAAATCGCGAATATTCGGTTTTTCCTACATATCTTCGGAAGTATTCGGAATTTTTTAACTTTTAATGTGGCATTTTGATCAGCTTCAAATTGCGCAACTTTGCCTCTATTTAACCGACCTCGTATCTCTTCTAATTTCCGAGATCCCAATGATGAGGCTCGAATTTGGGACACCCTGTACAGACCGATTTTGCGTACATGTTTGCTGCAACACTCAGGTTTAGGTAAGAAATAGGGTTGCAGGTTAGTACCCTACGCACATGTATGCTTGCAGGGAACTGGTTTGGGTGAGAAACAAAGTCTGCCGAACTGATGGTTCGCGATGGTACATATACAGTGCACGCGTAAATGATGGGACCCACCTTTTATTTTATAAGCCCTTGTATATATCGCGATGAATTTTTCAGTGTAATTCAAATTGTCTACTTTTCGACATACATTTTTAGATGTTAAATGTCAAAATGACAGCTGGACGCCAATTTCCATATTTTTTTCAAATGGCAAAGGGTATCGAGTGACACTTCATTTTAAAGCTCTTTTCATTTTCTAATCGCTCACCAAACTGGCTTGACCGATTTTAAATGACAAAGAATTAAATATCTCAAAAAATATCAATAATTTATTAAATTAATTAATTAATTTTAAAGTCAGGAATCATTTCAGAAGATGTTCGAAATGATCTCCCTGTACCTCCTGACAATGATACAGCCTGTTAGTAAACTCGTCTCTAACATTCTGAAAACTTTCTGGAGGTTTTTAAGGTCTTGAACACAAGTCGGCCTTGTAGCGAAAACTTTACTTTTCAGATATCCCCAAAGAAAAAATCTAATGGGGTGAGGTCAGGCGATCGAGTTGGCCATTCGATGGGTTCTCGCCTTCCGACCCACATATTAGGGAACATTTCAGATAGCCAATGTCTAACAGGTTGTGAGTAATAAGCGGGTGTCCCGTCCTGTTGAAAAAGTAATGTCTCTCTCGAATTCGTTGGGATTAACCATGACAACTGTTTGAATTTGCGAATATATTTCATTTTGTTTTTTGTAGCATGATCAGGTAAAGTTGACCGGTAAGATTTTGATCGATAATTATTGGACCCACAATGTGATTACCAAGCATGCCAGTCCACACATTTACTTTCTCTGGAAACTATGTATGTGCTTCTCGGAGAATATGTGGCTTTACATCAGACCAATGCCTGACATTTTGCCTATTTACATTTCCATTAAAAAAAAGTTGACTCGTCACCAAAACAAATATGTCTAACATAGTTTAGAGACCAAGAAATTGTTTCACACATAATTTCACAAAACTGGATCATCTTCTGACAATTGATGGACTAAATTTATTTTGTACGGATGGAGTTTATATTTCTTCAAATATTTACGTGTCGTGGTTGCAGAAACTTCACATTCCTCGGCGATACTTTCCGTTGAACGTTGCGAATTATTGACAACAGTAATGTTAATTTGTTTCTCTTCCGCAATTGATTTTCTTCCAGAACTTTTTTTGTTATTAACACTACCACTAATAAAAAATTTTTGGAGTAATTTCCTATAATAGTGCGGTAAAATCGAATTTCCTAGATCTCTCATTAAATATTCGTACCGCTTGATGCAAATTTCGGTTACTTTTACCATAAATCACAATCGCTTCTGTTTTTTTGATCCAATGCACGCTCATAAACCATTTTTAAACTACCTAACTAACTAATTAGTGATAAGAAGTTTCGTCCACAATACAATATGTTTAGGTTGAAGG
>JAEQML010076339.1:0-13406 GCA_016904865.1 Pissodes strobi
TTGTAGACAAATGGAGAGAGTTACCAGGCCTAACTCATTCAAAGTTGGCGGTGAATCTACCATCAGAAGTGAGAATTGGACAACTTCTTCAACTTGGCCGACAGCAGGTACAGGCTGTAGTTGGCATGTACACTGGCCATTGTCGGCTAAGAAGCCACATGAACAAGATAGGGTTCTCCGAAGAAACGGAATGCCGCTTGTGCTTGGAGGACGAAGAAACAATGGAGCATGTTGAATGCCACTGTCCAGCAATGGAAAGGACCAGACAAACAGTCTTTGGAAATTCTCAAATCACACTTGCAGATTTGAAAACTAACTACCCCAGAAAGCTGTTCGATTTCATGAAACGAATCGAGCTTCTGGCATAGTGGAAACCACAGATGTGAGCCACAATAGACCAAGGGTTTCAGTGGAGGGTCCTATTTGGACCCACTCACATGTACAAACACAATACAATGTTGATCCATAATCCATAGGATATTTTTTAGGGTAGATACATTTCCAATCAAAAAATGTATGTCAAAGTTACAGTTAAGTTTAAGTTAAAGTCAAGCAAACCAAAACCGTATATATGTATTTTTGACAATAAAAATCCGCAATATTTGTATACAAATAATACCATTTTTAAATTCAATTAAACCTAACCTAAGAAAAAGAAGAAGAGTTTTAACGATTGCAGATTCGATTCTTATATTATATCATCAAGAGCGAGGTCCAATTCCAGATTACAATTGTTGCCTGTTGCCTAGCCCTACTTTTTTTACGTTTAATTGACTTGGGAAATGTGTCAATAACGCTTGGTAAAATCCGCTTCGCCCGCTCGTGGAAGGCGTGTTTTTTTTAACGATTTTAATGACTTTTGGGTAACAATTGGGCGTGGCACCCCCAAAATTTTCCGCCTTCGGCGAATTTTACCCTTCCCTACACATGCGTCGAGCTTTTCTCTCACATCGACTTGCCCCCCCTGGAATTTCACCTGCCGGCGCCCATGCTTGCAAGGGAACCTCGCTCGGTTAGATGTCAAAAAATCTAATACCGAGAAAGTCGTGTGACTGTTTCGAGTCCGTATACGTGTTGATGCGTTGACTAGAGAGACCAGACTATAGGATTCAAAAATATCAGTAAGGAGTTTTTTGTTTAAATTTTGATTATTTCCTGTATTTGGGCTAAAGTCGCCGATCAATAAAATATTGTCAAACGACTCAAAAGCCTTAGTTAAAATTCTATATATAATCGAAATAAATGATTCAAAGTCATTAGTAGTGGGTCTGTACACATTTACTAAACATAATCTTTTGTCAATAACACAGGAGCTTTCCAAAATCATCGCAACTGATAGTTTGTTAATATACTCAATAGGAAAAACGTTTTTTGAGACATTGTTTCCATATAGATTGCAGATCCGCCGTGTATGTACTGAGTGCGAGAGAAGTGAATTAATAATTTAAAATTTGTAAGATTTATATACTCGATATCACTTTGTAAATACCAGGGTTCTGTAAGGCATAGTAATACAATGTTTAGGTTATGTTTACTAATTAGCACTTCGATAAAATTAATCTCGTTTGAAAAACTTTGCACGTTTAAGTGCATTGAGGAAATAGATGTATTTAACTCACAGTTTACAGCTGCTTCAGTTATTGACGAGGAGTCGGTGGTTCTCTCCCTTGAAGGATTCTTTAATAATAATTACTGGCAGCTTCAATCGGAGTGGATTAATTCATAGCACAAATTCGACACGAAAATCTAATGCCACCAGGAACTTATTCACTACCAGCTTGTCATCTTGGGGCGGCATCCTTTGGTTTGGAAAAGTTAAATAACCAAATGTTGCACATTTTAGAAGAGGGCCATGACTCAATATTGTTTTAAACGTCTGGACATCTGAATAATACTATTGACAGTTCGTTTAATTTGAAGATGGAACTACAATATATATTTTTATCGTCTAAAATCCGTTTAAAAACGATCTTAAATGGCAAAATTGTATAACAATCCTAAATTTCCGGACTTTTTTAGGAAGATAGCCGTAGCTTCGGACGAATTTGTCGTGGAAAATTCATTTTAAATTCAACCGTCTATTAAAAATAACCTGTGCTATGGATCCAAATACACTGCGAATATAATATAATGAAAATCTAATAGCGCCATTTGAGTCGTTGCAATCGCGGCCGTCCTTGATTAGCTTGCTCCTCAATACGCACGGGTTATAATGTCACATCGGTTTACGCATTCCGTCCCCATATTTCCGTCCCATTTGCCGAGATTTATCCTCACGCGTATGATGTTTACACATTGCAACACGATTTTCGTATTAAAGTTAAAAAGGTAATGATTTTAATTAAAAACAAACCTAACACCGTAGTCGTGTTTGCAATACCCGGCTCCAGGAGTGGATTTCGTGAGCCCCACCAGTTCTATCAGCTAAACTGGAAAAGCTCCGCTGGTGTTGTACTAGATTGCTAGGCACGTTTTATTAAACAAGAAAACACAATCTTAATTTAAGGTTCAATCTATTTTCTTCTAGGTTTTTTTTTTTAATTTAAAACAGCAACAACCTTACAGTGAAATTTAAAAGTAAAGGAATGACCACAAAAAAAACTATTAAGTAATAATTAACGGTGATGGTACAATATGAATATTGTACTGAGACCAATTCTGTTGGTGAACCCGGTACTGTATGCCTTACACCTAAAAGCTCTAAACACTACAATCCGAAGTGATCACTTTGGTTTACTTAAAACTAATAAAAATATGTAAACTGAAATTTATGAATTAGTAGCCGCACCACTAATTAATTCAATAATAATAAGATTATCAGTGGATAATGATGGTAACAATGATTATTAGCAGAGTGCGCAACGCAGTAAAAGCCGTCTATAAATGAATTTTGTGGGCACCTCGGGGTTACAAGCTGAAATTTTCACAGAATGAAGGCTTTATTATATTAATTCAAAATCCGAAGGTAATAAAAAATCAGAACGGGCAAAAGGGCAGTATACCTAAAAATCGAGACTATTATATGAACGTGTAGGATATTATTATTACGGCAAAATAAAACAAAAAATTGAAATATCTCCCTTCGAACCTGGGCAAAATCTGATTGAAATATACTCATTTTTGAATTCACCCCGCATTCTCTCCGAAATGAAGGCTCAAATCAAAAATTTTTATTCTTGCAAAAAGTTTGCCTTAAGTATCTAGAATACATAGGTGCAAGAATACATTTTTTTTCTCAAATGGTAATAGGAAATAGAATAAATGTAAAAAAGTAATTTTCTTCCAGCCGCGACCGTCCGATCTCGCGCTGCCCGAGTACTCTCGCATCTCACTTTTCTCCATAGCTCCCTCTCTTTCTCGCCTATTGTACAATACAATAAGTGCTTTTACACCATTACGGGTTAGAATCCTAATAATAATAATAGCTATTATTATTTGAATAAAGTCAATGAAGACATTTTCGATTATACTGAAATTTATTTTTCCTATACACTGCTAGGTAATAAAGAAGTAGAAAAAAATCATATACTTAATCCAAATGCTTTTAAAAAAAGACTAGCTTTTATTCAGAATAGAAAAATTCAAAATGTAAAAAAATCTTTATAATAACAAAATCTATTTATCTTCAGTGTCTGTATCTTCTTCAGGAATAGACACAATGACTTCAATATTAATATTTTAAGGATACTATTGGCCTTTTCATCGCTAATTGGAAAAACTAGCGCCTACAAAAAATAGTAAGAACCAGATATCGATTTCAGTCAATTTGTCTTTGCCCTCCTCGGAAAAAACGGAGAAAAGAAAAAAATGGTAGGGCCGAGAAATGCCAAAAAAGTCGATACGAGGAATATTTCTAAGATAATAAACAGCTTAGCTCTCGTTTATTATTGTTGTAAAACGACTGCGGAAGCCACAATTAATGAGCTAAAATTAAATTTGTCAATAAATAATAGAAAATATTCCTAAACGAGATAATAAAGGTGCGCGTCCACTTGTTCGTACCGGACGAATCGGCCGCATGAATCGAATCGGATTTTTGTAACGAATTCGTCCACTTATCCGCATCGGATCGCATTGGCTGGACTGACTGGGTGACAGGTTATAAAATGAAAATTCAAGATTAGTAATTTTGATTTGTTGGTAGAACAATGAGTTCTTCTGAAGAAGTAGTGTTGATCGCTACTTTATTATCAGATGAAGAAGAAAAAGCACGAACTAAATGCAGATCACGGCGTCATAGATTTTGGGTGCATAATATATGTAAAAAACGAAAACAATATGGCGAATTTCATACATTGTTCCCTGACCAGTTGTTTGTAAGTCCGCTGATGGTCTATGGGTCTGGATGGTTAGCCTTCACTTCGGCGACCCGGGTTCAAATCCCGTCGGTCTTTTTTAAGGTTATGTTACTAAATAGTCTTTTCTTGATTTTGGGTTAGCACTTCGTTAGTTTCCTTTCGTTGAGCCCCGGAGCGAGCGGAGGTTATGCGTGAAGTGAAATATTACTTGTTGTAATACGTGGCCGTACTTTGTCAACACTTTCTACGATATATTTTGCTTTATCTAACTAAAAACCAGGATATATTTAACAAAAGCTGTATTATAGTGGATATACAGCAGCTTGCATGTGTTTCCGCGAATACATTCCACTGCATTCAATACATATTACGCGCCGCTATCCCTAGAGCCTAGTCAACAATTATTGAGCTGTATAATCGAAGCAAACCGAACGCCACACGATATTAAACGATTCCTCAAAAACCGCCCATAAAATGCGTCCATTTGTACGTATTTACTGATTACGTCGGCCGCACGCACCGACCCTGAATTGAATTCTCTCTCGAAAATACGTAGCCGCATTCCGACAGTTCGACGCGGCCGTTGTGAGTCAGTGGACGCATTTATATTTAAACCATGAAAAAGAATTAAATAATGAGATGCGTAAGGTGCGGCCGATTCTTCCGGTACGAACAAGTGGACGCGCACCTTAAACCTTTTAAATTCCAAATCGACAACAACAATTATGGGAGAATAGCCCATTACTACTATTCAGGGCTATCAACCGAATATTACAAAAGTTACAACATGCCGCGTGAAAAGATAAATATGAAGTAGAAATTTCAAATATGAAAATCCCCAACTGACGGTAAGAAGATGGAACTACAATATATAACCTCTAAATCCACTACAGCATAAGAAAGAAAAACAAACATTGACGATTGAATGAAATTTATAGAGAATATGGAAAAACCACGGGAAAATATGTGAGGGATAGGTCCTAAATCCCTAGAGCACTGTGAGAATAAATAACAATGAGTACTCTATGCAGAGATCAATAAGTCTTAGAAGAAAATAAGCAACAGGTACTAGTTGAATAGAAAGAAAAATGTAATAACTAATAATTATTCTCGAATTTACAGGTAAACAAGAACGCAGCAACAGTATCTTAAAGCAAATCAGTGACCCCAAAAAGTTATCAACCTGAGATTAGAAGTGAAATATTCGAACCGAAAGTAATATATGAATTTGACGGATTTAACGAGGATTAAAAGATAGGTTATTAACTGAGTTCCTAAAAATACGGAACTGCAAGTAAACATAACTATTGCAATATAAATAAGCAAAATTAAACTAAAAACATTATATCTTATGTTAGTTGTTCGATCAAACCTAAGCAAGCCAAAAGATTAACCACTAACATAAAGACAGTCAAAAAGCGCTGAAGGACATCATAAGAAAATGGATGATCATAATAGCTACTTAAGGCCACAACAGTGTTATAAAAGCTAGTACATATTATATATTATTAACCGTATGTAGAATAAAATTAATTTACATTAATAAATGCTGCAACGGGAAGTCCATTAAGCTTATTGACAACAAATCAAATAAATGAATTTATAATTAATTAACCGAAGAGCATAATACTCAATAATTCTTAGCACAAAATATAGAATCTTTTGGCAAAAAAGCAAATAAGTGAGCTGGCAACGTGAAGTTAATTATATTAATATTGCTTACTACATAACAGTCAGACATAGTTTAACTGATCGAAACATTATGGGATTCTTAATAAGGTTTCAATAAGTAAATACTTTTTTTAATTTGTCAAATGTAGTTTGCTTAATCTAGTATCTAACATTTGTGTTTGCTATGTTAAGTAAACATATTCACGGTTAGCCTTATTTGTATGTACAAAAATGAAAATATTGTTTGTTAAGTCAATGCAAGTATATGAATATACATACGATCCAAAAAATACCATGATTTTATTTTACTATAACCACTTTTAAATTATGTAATATTTTCTTCTAAGCTCTAATTTTCTCGTGAGTTATACTATTACTTATCTTTGTAGTAATTTTCATAACAAATATTGTATAGAAAATTGTTCTATATTTATACTCTTTTACAGCAATATTTGTAGAACATTTTGATACAATTATAGCAATTTGGCTTACAAATGTTAAAAACAATCGTGTAGAAAACTTCCTACAAATTGGCATTCGGCGTTATTTGGGTCCAAATTGTAGGATATTTTTTACAATTACAAGATTTTTTTCGTAGTGTGCAACTTTCGTAGCAGGCATAGAAAATTTAATAAATTTTATAGGATACATTAAGTTAACTTCATAGTCCTTTGGAATTTTATTCTACCGTCATTTCATGTAACTAGTTAAAAATAAAACCCTTAGACATTCTATATTGCCCTAAAAGTATTTCACGTACTTATGCAGATACATAGGGATTTGGCAACATTCCATATGCCAAGAGCACTAGGATCTATTGATTTCGACCTAAATCAAACGATAAAATTGGCGAAGAGGATGAGATGGGAAGCTGGGTGAAATATTACTGCAAGATATTTGCTTTAGTTTGGTTTCTGCTTCATTGTTATTTTACCGCTTGATTGAGGATAGGAATGTGGAATATGAAATATATTTCCATTATGGCGCGATACATCATATATTTGCATTTCTATTAATATCGTAAACAAAATTTTACCTTAGGAAGAAATTTGAAGACGTTAAATAAGCAGATATGTTTATTAAACTGACTTGTTCTTTGAAATTATGGCCCAGGGAATATCAGCCACTTCACTAGTGTATATATAATTATTTAATAAGGCATTATTTATTAAATCGGCCCGACAAAAGTTAGTCCTCATATCATAATCTCCCCAGTCACCTGTGAATCGAAAAAAAAATCATGTCAATCAAAATTACAGTCAAAATGGCATAATATTACACTAAAATCATCGAGATAAAATAAAAGGAGACGCTATCACCGTTTGAATAATACGAAGACGGTATCGGTAGGCGTGGCTAATTGTTGACACAATATGGCTATTTTATCAGAGACGAACTAAGTAGATTTTTTGTATAATTTTTGAACTGAATACTTCTTTGGTTTCATGAGAGTGATTTTTCAAGGCCATGTAACGACACGTTTTGGAATTTTGGTTTCACAAGAGAGATAAAGTATAGGACTCTCTCTCTCCCTCTCTTATGGAATTGGTAAATAATTATTCAATTTTTATGCGACGAAGTGGAACTAGCGGAAAGTTGATTGGACAACCCTAACTAACCAAATCTATTAAAATTGATTATAACGTATCGGAACCGGGTGAAATGGCTAAAATAAGTTGAGACTAAGTGAAACTAACCGAAAGTTGAATCGACGACTAACCAAATCTATTAAAATTGATTATAACGTATCGGAACCGGGTCAAATGACTAAACTAAGTTGAGACTAAGTGAAACTAACCGAAAGTTGACTCGACGACGACTAACCAAATCTATTAAAATTGATTATACATTATAAAGTATCGGAGCCGGTTCAAATGACTAAAATAAGTTGAGACTAAGTGAAACTAGCCGAAAGCTGCATCGACGAATAATCCAAACTATCCAAATCTATTAGATATGATTATAGCCTATCGCAACCTGCTCAAATAAGTAAAATAAGTTGAGACTAAGTGAAACTAACGGAAAGTTGATTAGACGATTAACCAAAACTAACCAAATCTATTAAAATTGATTATAACGTATCGGAATCGGCGCAAATAGGTGAAATAAGTCAAGACTCGATAAAGAAGTATTCACTTCTATCACGTGTACTGTGCTACTCGTGATTTTTTTTTATTCTTAGCTTTGAATTATTTCCATTTAAAATATCAAAAACGCAAAAAAATCGAGACGACCTGAAAGCCTTCGTTACTTAGTTAACAAGCTAATACAAAAGTTATACATAATAATATGGTTATCCTAAGTAGGGTAAACGGTACAGTTGTTGGCACTCCGACAGTTATTGGCATAAAATAATTAAAATAATAAAAATTAGGATCTGTATGATGTCCACTAATACCACAACAACTTTATTAACATCTGACAACATTGCTGTGCTTGACGTCATCGCCAATACCAGCCTAACCTATAATTTAGTTTGTTTATGACAGTTCAAAAAGCAGTGTGTTGTTTGTGCTGGAAAGATTAGGTGAGTTTTTCACTATTTGCTAAGGATTGACAAGTGTTTGTTAGCATTTAATTAGTGTTTCGAGTGGCATTACTTACGATTATGTTATTTTATATTGTTAATATACGCAAAAGAAAGCTTTAAAACATAAAATACTCGATAAAATGCACGGGAAATTGTAATTTCTTTGGTGCCAATAACTGTAATTTACAAAAACGAAAAAAATAGTAATTGGCCCCACAGTGCCAATTACTATATTTTGGTTATTTCTTTATTAAAAAGCGCCAATATGTTTAAACCTATAAGTTTATCATTTTAATCAATTGCTACCTAGAAAAAAAGCTAAATTTGTAACCTGGACATTTGTTGGCCCAGTGCCAATCACTGTGCATACTGTGGGCCAATAACTGTATTATTTACAGAATAATGCCGAAGATGTCAAACTCAGAACCCTACAAGAAAAAATATTCAGAAGAAACACTTAAAATAGTTTTAGAAGAAATTGAAAATTGTGCCAGCAGGAAGGCCGTGGCAAGAAAATATAATATTCCTAGATCAACTGTATTTTAGGGAAAATAATAAATTTTTTAAAGCATCTCACGGACCTTCACCAATTTTAACACTGGTAGAAGAACATCTCTTGATGAAATGGGTATCAGATTCTGCTAAAAAAGTTTTTCCATAGAGAAAGGAGGACATTCAAACAAGTGTGAAAAATTTTCTTGACGAGCATCCTCGCCCAACGCATTTTAAAAATAATTTCCCAGGGGACGGGTGGTACAAAAGCTTTTTGCGTCGAAATCCTTCCTTAATTGAAAGGCAGCCAGAAGCGGTAACACCGGCAAGTGCCAACGTTAGTGAAAATGATATACGAGGATGGTTTGCAAAAATTGAAGCTTTTTTAACAGAGGAAGAGCTGTCGGGTATTTTAAAAGACCCAAAAAGAATTTTTAACAGTGATGAAACCAACTTTCAACTCTGTTCGAAAACAAAAAATGTGGTGGCACCAAAAGGGTCGAAGAACGTCTATGAAGTTGATAGAGGTCCGGCAAAATCAAATATCACTGTCCTATTCACGTTTTCAGCGGCTGGAGAAACCACACCACCTTTAGTAGTATATCCCTATAAACGTCTACCCTTCGAGATCAGTTCGTCAGTACCAAAAGGTTGGGAAACAGCATTATCGGAAAATGGGTGGATGAAATCACACATTTTTTTATGAATACATTGGAAACATTTTCTACCAACACCTTAAGCAAAATAACGTAATATTTCCAGTGATACTCTTTTTAGATGGACATACCACACACCTTACTTTACAAGTTAATGAATTGTGTAAAAGGTTAAACATAACCCTGGTAGCTCTCTATCCCAATGCCACGCGAATATTACAGCCGGCGGATGTTTCCGCTTTCAAACCTCTAAAGACAATGTGGAAAAAGGAGACGAGAACATCCCACCGAATCATTATCCAGAGAAAAATTGGCACCGATTCTGGAAAGCGTTTTACCTGAATTAAAATCTGACTCCATTGCCAATGGTTTTCGTGTATGTGGTTTATTCCCCTGGAATCCCGACGCGGTAGATTACACGAAGTGCTTGGGAAAAAAAGGCTTCACTTCCTAACCCATCTGAAAGTAATACTGAATTAATCGAAAAAACTCTTAACTTTTGAAAAGTTTAGGCAGATGGTGGGGCGACGAAAGTTGGTTCAATTTGAAACAAACCACGTCACATACGAGGAAAACGACTCACCAATTTTGTTGGAAATATATATTTTTTTCAAAGATCAAGAAAACAACATTATTATAGACATGATTAATGAATCAAGCCACAATTTGGAGCAAGAGACCCCCTTAATATGTCAATTAGACAACAACATAGAAATTGTTGAAACTAACAATTTAAGCGTTAATGAAAACGAGCCTAATGATGCAGAAGAAAATGTTCAAGCTTTTAAAATTGAAGATCCTCCAGTTGTTTTCGCTTCCGCAGATACTGAAGATATTCAACCAAAAGTGACTACTACTTTCTTACAAAGAAACAGCACTCCTTTGATAAAACAGTATCTTACGTGGCCTGTTGTACCACAGCGAAAAGGAAGTAAATATTCAGAAAAGGCGCTATTTGTACTTACATCAGAGCAATGGCAAAACATACATATTGAAAAAAAGCGTCAAAAACAAAAGGAAGAAGAGGAGAAGGAAGAAAGAAAAAGAAAAAGGTCAGAACAAGCTAAAGCGAAAAAAACAAGTGCAAGTAAGAAAAAGGAAACTAAAAATCTCGCTAAAAATAATAAAAAAATAAACATTATTTCTGACGAAAAAGTAACATATGACGTAACCAAACTATTGACAAGTAAAATTGGAAATGTTGGGATAACTCCTTTTCTAGGTAACTAGAAATGGAACCAAAAGAATCAATAAGTAAGACTAAAAACGTGGGGATAACTGAACTTCTAGAAAAGGAACCAGAAGAATCAATTAGTATTATTGAAAATGATGGAATCAACTTGTAGAAAACTCTCTAGGAAGGGAACTAGAAGAATCAATTGGTGACATTGCAAATGTTGGAAGTCGGCTTGTAGAAAACACTTTAGAAAGGCAACTAATAGAATCAATAAAAAAACCGTTAATTTTAGAAGATCCCAATCTAAATAATCAAAAACTCTCCCTTCCGTAGATAGTAAAACTGCAGAGAAGAAACCTTCCCATATTAAACAAATCTGTTTTGATCAAGATGATACTTGCCATGCATTAAACTTTGAAAATAATCAGAAAGCAGGTTCGGGTTTGTGATTTATTTGCACTTTCAGCGTTACTCCAACGCACAATGGCATAAAATGTTTCTCTTGTGCCTGGATATTGTAACTAAATGTAACTTGTTTAAGGACGCATTTTAATATACCACCAATTGTAAAATAGTATATTAAGATACTAGTTTTAAAAGACCATATTTTATCACACGAGCACGAAATTAGGAAACGACCCGCTTGCGGGGAGTTTCCTAACGTGCGAGTGCGCTAAATGTCTTTTAAAACGTGTATTTTATACTATTTTTTCTATTTTGCACGTTTTTTAAAGAAAAACATTAATTTATTCAAGTCGCGATCAAAAGTTGGACGGCCATCTTGTCACTTTTGATGTCTGTATTATTAGGAATCCAATTCAAAACGGTGTCGAAATTTTTGCTAGCGAGCCTTGACATTGAACAATTTTATTAATATCATAGCAACCAGTCAACAAAAGTAGTGTCGAAAAGAGCTTCTTTTCGACACTACTTTGCGTATTGAAAAGACTTGTTTATGATACCAAAATAGAAAAACATTCATTTGTAAATCATGTTACACAAACTGATTTCCATTGCAAAAATATTAAACTCTACTTTTAGTTTCCAACATTTAGGTATTAAGTTTGTTGTTTTTTCTATATAGGTAAATAAATAAAAAATATTACCATTTTTTTTTATACTAAAGCATATGTACCTGTTCTAGTTCTTATTTTGTTCTTTTAGGATGATCTAATTTTTTTTATTACAGTATTTTCACGTTTATGCCTTTCTGTAAAAAGTTTTTGTGGATGAACCCAAAGTAGGCATCACATGAAAGATTTGAATATTATTCTAGTTGCATTAATAATTTTATGTCATACCAGTACATTATTGTGTTTTTATACCTTTGATACCATTTACATAATGGATTACTTTATGGACTCAAATAATTAAATTGAATTCGTATTTTTTTTAAATATTTACATATTGTGAAGTCAATAACGAACTAGTATGACATAAAAGTTTGTATGCACCACGGGTATTAATAGATGTGTATGCCCTCGGACAACTTATAAACCCTCTGGCCAGTTATAGGTAGGTATTTAGCAGTTACGTGGAAATGCACTTATTTGATGAAGTTAGGATATAAACAAATAGGTACTTACCTAATTTTAAGAAATGTACCTAAAACTACCTCCAGACTATGTGCCAATCACTGTATGTTTAAAAATTGAGCGAGTCTGCTAGTACTCGAGACTGATGTGTAAACATATCCTTTAACGACATCGGTTGTAAAAAGATGACAACAGCACGTTAGTTCCCAAGCGGTCACCCATCCAAGTACTAACCACCCCCGCCATTGCTTAACTTCACTGATCGGACGAGAACTAGTATTTTTCAAGGTGCTATGGCCGATACCTATACATTTTAGCTTGTTCATAGAATAAAAACAAACACATTGGCATTTATAATATTAGTTAGGATTTTTTAATAATAGGTTTGTTCTAGCATGAAATTTCGGACGGTTTAAAGCCATCCGGAGTTTGCGCATAGCGATATAAGCGTCGCTTTTATTGCTATGCGCAAACTCCGGATGACTTCAAACCGTCCGAAATTTCATGCTAGAACAAACCTAATACTTAATGGCAGCTTCGGAGTGGATTAAATCACTGCGCAAATTCGACACCAAAATCTAATGCAACCAGGAATAACATCAACATATGAACACAGCTTATTTACCTAGTAATTTTGGGCCGAATCCTTTGATTTGGGAAAGAAAGTAACCAACTTTTTCAAATTTTAGAAGAGTGCTATGACTTGTTTTAAACGTCTGGGCATCTGAATAATACTTTTGACAGTCCGTTTAATTTAAAATAATAATATGCTTTTTATCGTCTTAAATTCGTTTAAAACCGATTTTAAATGCCAAAATTGTATAAAAATCCGAAAATTCGGACTTTTTTAGGATGATAGCCGTGGCTTCGGACGAATTTGTCGTGGATTTTGAAGCGAAAATTCATTTTAAATTCAACCGTCCATTAAAAATAAGGTGTGCTATGGATCCAAATACACTTCGAATATAATATAATAATAAATAAAAGTAAAAAAGAAAATTTTAAATACAAGCTTTTATTTAAATGCACTAAAAAGAAGAAAATAAA
>MU196220.1:1972-13406 GCA_016904865.1 Pissodes strobi
AAAAAAAAAAAAAAAAAAAAAAAATTGTTAAATGTTTTTATCCACATGCAAACGTACCATGAATATAAAATAATGTAGACATACACCTATATATTTCGTGGTGTGGTACGAAAAATGTACGTAGCAAGGAAATATGTTCGTTTGTTTTAAGATGTATTTCATGTTGTTGTTTTAATTCTACTCGTAAGTTATTTGTAATTTGACTTGGTGACTCTTTGTTCATTGATGTTTGTATTTTTAGCAATTTCCTCCTGAGGATGTCATAAATAAATGACGAAATATAGAGGATTTTTGAAGTAAATAAGTGTATTATTGAACTTACAGACCGAATACCCAAAACAACCTCTTTTGCCTTATATATATATATATATATAAAATGTCAAAATGAATATGTTTTGTTTCATAATAAATAATTTACAAGGTATTGAATTAATAATGGTAAGGTGTATTGGTATATAATTATCTGTGATTTAGTGACAATAGGTAAGAATAAATAGAGCTTAAATCATCAATTTCAGTTCTCTTATTTCTAGAACTTGTTTTTTGGTTTCAACCATTTCTAAAATTAACTTTAAATTTAGTTTTTTATCTTTACGTAGAATTTGAATTTTATTGAAGTTTGGTAAGTAACCATCAGTAATGTATGTGTCTTCAGGTAAAGCAGAAGTGTTTTTTTGAAGTCTTATGTCACTGCTATGTTCAGAAATTCTGTTTTTTAGATTTTGTGATATTTATCCATTATAGTTCTTATCACAATTATTACATGGAATTGAGTATACTAAATTTGAGTAATTTAAAGTAATAGTTTTATCTCTTAATTTTGAATATCAATTACCAATCGATTTAACATTCTTTAAGGCTAATTTTGCAGGATCATTCCTAAAAATTTCTATTAATTTCAGAGTGGGTTCTTTGATATATGGAAAAGAACCATAAGAAACATTTCAAATATCATTATTTATGTTATCATTAATATTACTGTTGATGTTATTATTATTAAGTCTAATGTTAAAAAGTAATTTGTTTAGAAAATTTAATGGATAGAAATTATCTTAGTCTTTAAGTTTGTGTAAATATTTACTTATTAAAGAAGGATGTACTAAGTTAAATATTTTATTTTCAGTATATCTGATAACTGTAAAAATGATATGTTTATTAAAATAACAAACTTTATCTTCAATTCTAATCATTTTTCTTTTAATAGCATATTTTATAAACAATTTTTTGGAACCCCGGACTTCTTTAAAAAAGGCAATTCGAAAGAAAGCTTAGGTATTCATGTATCGAGCAAACTATCCATAACATGCTCGATACATGTATACCTAAGCTTTCCTTCCAATTGCTTTTTTTTAAAGAAAGGAGTTAATAAAATTCTAGAAATGTTCAATGGCTACAACCGACACATACAGTTCATGGTTGAGAGAGAAATTAGGAAAAACAATAACCAGATTATTCTCGGCTGGTACATAAAACGTACAGGTTTAGTAAGGTACTTTTATGTCTTCTCCAATGATACTACCCAAAACAAAAATTAACTGGGATGTTGCATTGAAAACGCGGATAGAAAGAATCTCCCATATATCATTGAGACAGAATAATTTTAAAAAATTACATAGCGTTTTCCTAAATAACTCTTATCCCCACAAGCTTTTAAATAAATTAATTTTTAACGTGAATCAGCCAGTGGGGACAATGCTCAGGGAGATGATGGGATAACACCAAACATAGATATATCCGCAGTGCAGAACCAAACCTTTTATTATTCTTTTCCATACATTAATGAAATTTTTGCGAAAATAAATAAGCTGTTTAAATTTGAACAATCCTTAAAAATTATACATAAACAAATGAATAAAATAGGTGGGATTTTCAGTAAACAGAAAAATAAAGACCAGGACTTAAAGAAATCAAGTGTGGTATATAGTGTTCCTTGTTCTGAATGTGAGGGCATGTATATAAGTCAAACACCCAGAGTCTTAATCGAATCACAAGTCACCGAAGTGATTGTAGACTCAATAATAATATGTGCTCTAGCAGAACACAGCAATAGGTCGCAGCATGAGACGAAACTTTTACATAATGAGTCTAACTACTACAAAAGGCTCTTTCTCGAGATGGGTGGAAATTTATTTATAATTCAATAAATAAAAAACAGATATTGAAGGACCCAGTGTAGTATATTCTAATTTATTTACACTGGACACAAAAAATAATCCTTACACACATATAATCGGAAGTAATTGCACAAGTGCATTAATTACCTATAATTTTGCATGACAGCGTGTTGTCTAAAAACTGCATGAGTTAATTTTCATATTTTGGGGAAAGAGCCCGACACCGAAGGTGGAGGGCTCTTTTTCCAACATATGAAAATGCCCGAATGCAGTTTTTCTAAGACAACACGCTCGAATGCAAAATTATCTGGTTATTTTGATGCACGAGTGTAATTCGGGGGAATATTTCCCGAATAAGGACATGGTTTAAAAAATACACTTTTATTCTTTTTTTAATACAAAAATGTACATGTAACTGTAAACAAAGCAAAGAGACGCAAAAATACGGTTTTTTTAATCGGAAACGAGGCATTTTTAATAATATATATTCACTTGACTTTGACGTTATTTATAAATTGTCGCTGTCATCGTAAGTTTACAATGGAACCTACCATAGATATGTACGATGCAATTATCGCTGTGCTCTTTCGGTTTCTACAGTGCAATTATCGCTGTAATTTTTCGAGAATTGCACGCCTATAATGGGATTTTTTATACATGAGGGAAATATTCGTAAGTAATTGCACAAGTGCATCAAAATTACCGATAATTTTGCATGACAGTGTGTTGTCTAAAAACTGCATGAGTTCATTTTCATATTTTGGAGAAAGAGCCCGACACCGAAGGTGGAGGGCTCTTTTTCCAAAATATGAAAATGACCGAATGCAGTTTTTCTAAGACAACACGCTCGAATGCAAAATTATCTGGTTATTTTAATGCACGAGTGTAATTCGGGGGAATATTTCCCGAATAAGGACATGGTTTTAAAAAATACATTTTTATTATTTTTTTAATACAAAAACGTACATGTAACTGCAAATAAAGTAAAGAGACACAAAAATACGATTTTTTAAATCCGAAACTAGGCATTTTTAATACTTAATATATATTCACTTGACTTTGACGTTATTTATAAATGCTGTCATCGTAATTTTACAATGGAATTACCATAGGTACGTACGATGCAATTATCGCTGTGCTCTTTCGGTTTCTACAGTGCAATTATCGCTGTAATTTTCCGAGAACTGCACTCCTCTAATGGGATTTTTTATACATGAGGGAAATATTCAAAGTAATGTATCCGTAACTCTGTAAAAATAAGTTCTCCACCAAGTTTCTTAAGCGAAATTACTGAAATTAGCCCGGTGTAATAACATAACCATCCTCTCCCAAGGTAAGAATAAGTACAATTAGTTTGAGGGCATTTTTGACTGTATTTGCTTAACATTTATAATAGCCTGAACTTTATGATAACTGGGACTAGAATAGATCATGCCTTTAGCCAACAATTATTGGGACACCAAACCTAACAAAGATATATAAATTTAATTTCAATAGGTTCCTTTTCCTTCGAACGAAACAAGCCATTATTTGAATTAGCTTTTCACCCTGATAATGGATTCAGTCATCAGATTTTTGTCAGCAGAAAAGATGTCAGCAGAAAACTAGAAAAACTGTGAAAGTTTAGTTTAGATATTTCCAGTCTCGTTGAAGATTCTTCAAAAAATAATTAGGTATTGTTCTTTTTGTTGATATCTGATGCTAGTAGAAAAAATACTGTTCTTAACACGCACGAAAAGTGTCTTTCCCGCACTTAAAACATATACGAACTCCACTTTGGGTTCTTTGTCTACATGTTTTTCCGTGCGAAAAGGTATCACTGCACACTTGTTACGAAAATAACTATTTTTCTGTTCTTTTCGCTATAGCAAAGTGGCCAATTGTATTGTACTTTTTATTTAAAAAATGAAGCATTTTAACAATACCTATATTGTTTAAACATACTTTTTAGGTTATTGGGATCTATTCTGAATTAATTAAACTGAATTTTAGATTTTTTTTAAATGTATGTTTTTAGTATCTAGACTATTATTGAGTAAATATTTAATCACGTTCTTGACCTAAAGAATTATTTATTGGGATGAGTTGATTCCATGAATTTCTAATCTGCTGCTAAATTCTTTTTTCTTCAAACGTCAGTATATCCGTCATTACTCGACTGTGTAGGCGGCCGTGAAGTTTCGTTTTTCCTCCGCCGGAGCTTTACTGTTCACTTTTCCGCCGGCGGAGGTAAAAGTGTTGTCATAGCAACATAGATACAATACAAACAGACAACAAAATAAGCGTCAACAACTCAAGATTTATTAAACTACAATTTGTATTTATCACTCAATTTGTGACTGCATTTCTAAAAATCACTAATTTAGGAACAAATTGGTTATTATTTAATCGAACTTACTCAATAACTGCTTATCAATGCGGAATTAAAACGCAATCGGAGACGCAATCTTAAAAAAATAATTATTGTTGACAGTGTCCACTGACAGCTTGATGTTACATTATATTCACGGACACCGGTCTAAGCAAGGCCACCTACGACCGTGGTCTAAGCCGCCTTGCGAACCCATTTATCTTTAATAATAATTAGATATTATTACTATTAAAAAGAGATGTTTTTGCATTAATTTGTCGATATTTGAAGAAAAAACAGCATATTTTATTTGGAGGAAAAGTTACTTTTCATGGCTTGCTCTCTATTACCACGAGCGCGCCATGAAAAGTATCACTTTTCCTCCATATAAAATAATATACTATTACCAAGGGCTAAACAAACGCAAAGCTAGAACGCAATAGATACATAGATACTGGCATTTTAGGTTCTTAATTTGTACCTTATGCAAGCTATATCAGTGCTTTTCAGCTTTCTAATATAAGTATGTAAAATTACATAGTACCTATTATTAGGTATATGTTAGCAAGGCAGTGGCGTAGGTAGAAGTCTGCCACGCCTTTATTTCTCCTAATTGGCGCAAACCTTTACCTTGGCTTAGAAGAGACTGATTGTGAATAATATCAAATAAGGAAAATTTAAAATTGAGTGAATTTGCAAGTACAGATGCGGAAGCTAGAACGAGTCGTCTTCAAAGCGTGCAAATAGGCTCTAATGCCGGAGAGTAAGGGTGAGTTAGATTTATAAGGCGCCACGGGCTTGTAGACGGCACAAGAAAGAAATACCCCAAAGCTGAAATATGGGACTCGTTTTAGCCTAAGCTTCGCAACTACCAAGAGAAAATTACTTAAATAAATTCGAAATTAATTTGATTAAGTTGATTTGAATTTAATCAATCTGAAAAAATGAAAAATAAAATAACAACCGTGAACTAATTTAATAGTTAGAGAATTAATTTAATAGAAAAGTAGTAAGTAGGCCAGTATTAAAAATTAAAAAGTGAGACGCAAAAAAAACCAATGATTAACGACAAAGTCAAGATTAAACTGTAGTATCTATAGCAAGTCAATGAAGCCGAAACATTTCAAACATAGAGCGCAAATGAATTAAATCAAAGTACCCACCTTCTTTAATCATCCTGATTTCTTCGTATCCAGGTAATCCAGGAATAATTAAATAATACAGGCAAATTCAGTAAATAGAAAGTTGGTTTATTATTCATTGCAGAACACAGAACAATAAGATGATGATTTTTCCGATATGTTATGCTGCTATACTAAATATTACGATTAGAATTGTCTACTGTTCTAATAGTCAGAAATTTTACTCAGTTACTTGAGGCCTAAAGGTAAATAAAAGAAAATAAAAAAACAATTATTAATTGAGTTATCTCGCTCAATTAAAAGCCGACATCATTATGTATCATGGATAGAAAAAAAACTTCCAATAATAATTAGGTTCCTTGGTTCAATCGAACGTGATCACCTTGTGGTGGCTAACGAGATTCAAAGATAAATACCTATTACGCGATATAACCGGTGTTAAAAAAAACAAGCTGAACTAATTAAAAATATAAATTCTTACTTTAGAAAATCACAGTTCAAGTGACATAAATAAAAGACCTTATTCGATTATTATTTAGGAGCCCAAACCATGGTCTGACTTCACAGTACCGCTCTACAAACTAATTATGTTTATAATTAAAATTAGGTACGCCAATAATAAATGATACCTTGGCCAGTCGACTAAAATTAAATCAGTAGATTGGGCGCTGTCTTCGTTAATCAACTATTAACCAGACTCTATCTGACCGTAAAGGCACTCTTCTTAGAGACTAGAAAACTAGACCAGGAACTAGGCAACACAACGCCAAATCTACCTAAAGGGAGCGAGAGTTCCCTAATGAAGGTACCTGAACAAATCGATATTCGGAAAAATATTTTGCGTTACTCGTCGCAAATTTCGTGAAATTATACCCGATTATTTTAATTAACTACAAGCCTGTTTCGGCCAGTTAAAAATGTTAAAAGTATCGACTGACAAGAATAAAGCAAGCTGAATCTTAGATTTTGATCTACAAGAATAAAATAAGTTAAATTTTAAATGTCGACTTAATTAGAGTAAAGAAACTATCTTAATTAGAAAAAGCAATTTACCTGTAAAGGGTTGCTATACGACTAGTTCATTGGAATGCACAGGTAGGTCGTGGACGAACTTAAAGAATTAAGACGCAATTAAAATCCACGCACGGCGTCCCAAAAATGGCGGTACTCGTAGTAGTGAGACAAAAAAAAACAAATTCACTCACCCACCTAAAGCAGCATCAAATCCCAGTTATGGGGCGAGTTCCAGGCACTAACGAACAAAACTAACCAACGCAAGCAAAATAAGGCCTGAGACT
This sequence comes from Pissodes strobi, assembly GCA_016904865.1. Lineage (NCBI taxonomy): Eukaryota > Metazoa > Arthropoda > Insecta > Coleoptera > Curculionidae > Pissodes > Pissodes strobi. The sequence continues at coordinate 8,877 of MU196220.1, forward strand.
CTATAAATTGGTCGGTCGCGACAACCCCATGTGGTAAAGCAAAAAAAAAATTCAGTAGTGGTCCTTCAAACGGCAAGTCAACGTAGAGTGATTTCCTTAAAAAACTTTCTGGAAGCAGATGCTTCCTTCCAATATTCCCACTACAACTACGCCTAGCCAATAAGAGTATAGTCACCTGTCACGTGGCCACGAGCTGTCATACCCAATAATTTAGCTAGAGCGATTTCGAAAGAAACACGCAGAACTTTGATGTACCAAAGCGCATCTTAAATAATTGCTCGACCTAGCCAAAAGGAAATAACCATTCGACCCACCATTCATTAGGGAAACATACAAAGGTAAATCACAATTTCCGCGACGTCAACACAAAAGAAAGAAAATCTCTAAACGGCACGCACGTTCAGGAGTTGGTACCATAAACCGCTTCAGAAAACTACTCTAAAGACGACCCAGACGATCCTAATTTTGAATTTCCGGTAGAAGGCAACTGCAATTCGCTTCCAGCACTGCATTCACCGGTCGGTAGAGGTCATTACAGCGAGTGATAGTAAATAATAAAATGAACTGCACCAGTTTGTCAAGAATAACCCCATAAAGTATATCCTTACGTTACTATAGGGAACAAACATTCATTCTGGCGGGTCCGCCATTTAGTCAAGAAGAACTCTTACTTAAACCTTCAGACTTGACTTGATCCTGAGGGAAAGCCGCACGTTTCAAGTCAAAAATGTTTGCCCCGGACTTACGTTGGAATCTAGAACACAAGAAGAGGCATAGCCGGTTTGTTGCATTCTGCTCAGGTGGACTCACGGTAGATAGAAAATTATGTGCGTCGTCGGTTCAGTCAAAAGCCAAAATCGATTTGATTTGAGCGCAGTTGAGCTCATAGCGTACAGTGCTAAAAATCGTTTATTTTTAACGAATTTTAAAATGACAACCAAGTTTTCACCAGAGGAAGGCGAAAAATCAATCGATCTCTTACGAGAACATCCCCCATTGTATACCCGTGAGAGTAAAAGTTACAGGGACAATATTATAAAAAATAATATCGGGAAAAAAAGTGGAGAAAATTTTCACAAAAAAGGTAAGAGCAAACAATAATATATGCATATTTATCATTATTATGAAGAAACATTTACCAGGTCCCTGATACTACATATTTTACTTTATTATAAGAGTAATGAAGTATAAGAAAAACATATTGCAGTTATTGAACGCATATAATTTTTTTTACTCGATACGGCACACAATATTGTCTTGCCACGTTACAGCCCTAATAATATTAAAATAGGTTTTAAAGTTATCTCCAACCACAAACGCTTTAAATGATGCTCTTCTGTCGCTAGTGCCGTTCAACTTTATCATATTTTCTATTAGTAACTCCAAAATTGTATTAGTATTTTCATTTGGACAAGGAATTTTTGCATTTCTAAGCATGTTGTGCAATATGTAAGCAGAAACTATTATTTTGTCAACGACTTCTGGAGCCACTGCTATGGGTGTGCAGAAAATTCTAAAATACTGACACATTATACCAAATGCATTTTCTGAGGTTCTTTGAGCCCTAGAATATCTGTAATTATATATAAACTTTGTCTTCCCATGCTTTCCTTGATTTTGTGAATATGGCTTCATCATATTTGTTGCTAAACTGAATGCCTCATCTCCCAGCAACACATGAGGTTGTTCTATGTTAGTTCCAGGAATAACTCTTATAGGTGGTAAATTAAAAGAGTTAGAAGCAATTTGCTTTTTTATGTTTGATCTTAAAAATATCCCCGCATCGCCCTCTCTACCATCAACGTATCAACTGCTAGCAGAACCATTGAATTAAAGTTTTTATAATTGAAATAGAGATATCCTGCATTAGATGGACAACGAATTCTAAAATGTTTACCATCAATCGATGCGCAGAAATTTGGATAATTCCATATGTTATTAAAATCTAAAGCACTTGATTCCATTTGTTTTTTACTGGGCTGAGGTGTATAGATATGAAGCATCCGTTTAACATCGACCAATTACACAGTCGATGCGTTTAACAATGATTTTAAAGACTTGCTTTATACTTAGGCTAATTCAGCTATGATGAATTCTGAATTGAAATGCTAGTGGACTGTACGACGCCCCAGTGGTAAGAACCTGTAAATAATAAAATGTTGAATTATTGTACTTATATTTTATTGTCTTTAGATGAGGAATATGCATTAAGGTGGAAATCTATAAGTAACTATTACCAACGAAAGAAAAAGGACTACATCAGAGGAACAAGTACAGGATCTTAAAGAAAACATGCCACTGAAAAGTTATTCACGAAGAAATTCCAATACCTAAGCTTTTTGGATTCTACATCCTTGGATGAACGAAGGTAGGTATTAACTTTAAACTCTCAAATCGATATAATATATCTACTTTTATGGGCAGCTATTACAACTTTTATTTTTTTTTTGTTCTAGTACAATAACTAACACCCACAGCGTTCAACAAGAACCAGGTACTTCAATTCTAGAGAAATCACAATTTGAACAGTTGGAAAACAATGACGATGAAACCCAATTAAGTGATAAAGAAGCAACAGTAACCGAACATATAAATAATTCAAAGCGACACTGAAGTAACTAGTATATTATCTTTAAGGAAGGTTTTAAATGAAATTAGAAAGGAACACTCTTCTTCGTGATTTATTAGATAAGCAGAATACGGCATCTCAATCTACTGAGTCAATCGTTCCTGCAATAATTATGTTTTTTAAAAGTGTTGCACCTACAGTTTCAACATTTTCGCCAATAGATAAATCAAAAATCAAAGTCGAGTCATGTCTCTAGTTTCAAAGTATGAAATAAAGCAAATTACGAGGTAAGCAATTCCAATGTCATTTCAGAACCAACGGCCTAATTATTCTGGACATCGATCCACCTCCTATGGATTGGAATTCAATCCCCGTCAGCTTCCAATTCAGCCACGCATAAGTTTTTCATCAGAACTAAAAATTGAAAATATTGTAACGTTATAAATATTTTTTTAAATGCATTTAATATGTAAGTTTCATATAAAGTAAAGGTGCTTTTTATTATATTTAATAGTGTGCTCCAGGAATTTCTGGTCGGTAGCAAAGGCAGTAAGTAATAACTTTACAGAAACGTCTCTCCCACGTTTGACAGACGAACGTGGCATCACGGCCACTACAGCCAAGGAAAAAGCAAACATGCTCGCCAAAATGTTTTCATCGCACTCTACCTTAGACGTCCCCCAAGGCAAGGCTCTCCCCACCATATCGAACATCAACACTAGCATGGCAGAAGTCAAGTTTTATCACCGTGGTATTTGTAAAATCCATAAAGACTGGACGGAATACCTGCCATCGTGTTAAAGAACTGCGCCAACGAACTATCACCCGTTTTTTTCAGGCTTTTTTCTCTATCTTACTGAAAAAATTCTACTGTTCCAAAAAAGGCACAAAAACCACGCCCGCAAACTATCGCCCAATTGCCTTGCTTCCAATAATCTCCAAAGTCATGGAACGTGTAGTCAATCAGCAACTACTCAAGTACCTCGAGAACAACAGAACAATCAGAGATCATCAATACGGCTTTCGCAAAGAGAGATCGACAGGAGATATATTGGCCTATGTAACTCATATATGGAGTAGGGCAATTGAGAACTACGGAGAGTCTCGACCGATTGCGTTGGATATTTCGACGGCATTCCACAGAGATTGGCACGACGGACTGCTCAACAAACTGCCGTCCTTCGGACTGCTAGCTTCTCTCTGCAGCTGGCTTGCCAGTTTCCTTAAGAACCGATATCTGCACGTTGCAGTTGATGGACACATCTCAGACACACTCACCATTAACGCGGACGTGCCTCAGGGCGCAATACTTTCACCAACTCTGTTCCTCATCTATATTAATGACCTGCTAACCGAAACGAATCATCCTGTTTACAGTTTTGCAGATGACAGTAGGTACCCTTGTCTCCCAATTTAGATCAGAAAAACTTTTACCAACTACTGAGACTTATCACCGCAAATAGGAGCAGATTACAGCAATTAATCAAAACCTGGAGAAAGTTCAAACTTGGGGTGACAGAAATTTGGTACAGTTCAATGCAGCAAAGACCCAAGCAGCCACGTTTACCAAGAGGACCAATACGGCGGGCCCTGACATCATTACGGCAGGATCGACCATTCCTTCATCCTCGTCAATCGACCACGTTGCTAACATCGCAAAATCAGCCTCTCAGAAGCTTGGTGCGCTATTTCGCAACAAAAAACTGTATACACCGCAGCAGTTGCTCTTGCTCTACAAAGCGCAAATAAGACCGTGCTTAGAATATTGCTCACACATATGGGGTACCGCAGCAAAACACACCCTAAAGCTGCTGGCTTCCATTCAGAAGAGCGCTGTGCGTCTCGTCGGCGACCCGGAGTTGACCCGGAATCTGGATAGTCTGGAACACCGCAGATATGTGGCCGAGATGTCCCTGTTTTACAGATACTTTCACGGCAGATGTTCCCAGGATTTGGCCCGC
>JAEQML010076342.1:0-13404 GCA_016904865.1 Pissodes strobi
GCTATTCATAAGGCGCCTGGGTCAAGATTATTTTTTGTAATTTACCTTCAACAGCTGAACTATATAATTTTAGCATATTTTAGTGTAACTAGTCACATTTGAAAAGACGTTACCGTCGAAACACGTGTCATGTTTAAATAAAGTTAGTGGAAATCATTAAGTGGTTTACTTATTTAAGTGGTTCTTAATGAAAATCGACACAACTTGCGTACATTACCCTACGTCCCCACTGGTATTCCAGTGTATGACTTACTGCTTATTTGAAAATAGCGGATTTCATTCTTGAATGCCTACTTTTACATTTTTCTCGCACTCTATATAGGCTGTCAGCATTTTGTAGCGATTGCGCGGTATAGACTGACTTGTAGATTGCAGGTCATGGTGCTACTTTTTTCTGAAAGGAAGTACCTCCATAGTATTTAATTTTTGAGACAAAGGGTGTTTTTGAAATTCTTCACTTCTTGATCAGCCCTTGTACCTAGGTTAATCCCCCAACATAATCGAAACGGCGAAACTTTTGAAATCGTTATGGATTCTATGTTAATTTGGAAAGAACGAGCACTTCAGCTCTGGTAGACCGAGCAAGAATACATTTACTACACGGTACAACTGTACCAGAGGATGTTCTTGTTAGTGCTTATTATGAGCAAATTCGCACATACCAAACATGACATAATGCGTTGACCATTTTCACATTTATGCAAAATATTTGAGATTCAAAAAAAATGTTAAGCCAGTCTTATACGCTACGGGTATTAGGCGAACAATCGTTGTTCCCAACACTTACCGAATGTTCGATTTTTTTTCAACCAAGAACCGCATAAAATTATAGAAACGGTAGCCACCAGGTGCTCATTGTCACTGTTTATTTTCAAAAATTTAAAATCAACACGAACACCCGTCGAAGTAAAACGTTTCAAGAAGATCACGCGAATGCGAAGCGAAACTTCGCACATTCACCGAATAGACGTAGCGTGCAGGGCCCGATTAAAAATCTGATCGCTGCAGGAACGCATTTGTATACCTCGAATTCAAAGTCTACCTTAACCACCTGTTATGCAGATGTGAAGTGATCATTACAAGTGATGTGATACCCACAATGAACTTTGTGAAGTGCCGTTTATATAGTTATGGAAACGAGAATAAGAAACAAAAAACTTGGCGGTGGTATTTTTGGAGTCAAATTGGGTGCGGTTCTTACTCAAAAAATATAATAGTAGCAACAGATGCCGTTATCTGTAACAATACAAGACTTAAAATATGGTGTAATGTTTTATGCCCGGTGGTGCTTATACAACCACCCGAGTTACTATGTTATTGATACAACTATTTCATGGTGTCTACTAATTTCATTCCTAAAATTCCTGCCCTTTCCACGCTTAAACTAAAAACAAATTTTATTAAATTTTAAAAGTTTTTTTTTTAGGTTTGAGAGCCATTTTCAACTTTACTGGGTTCTAAAAAACCCCGTAAGCATAACCACCTGAGTCATTAATTTAGAATGCCACTTGTCCAAGAGGAGAATTAAAGGTTCATAATTTAGGTGGCACAATATGGTTTAAATTAAACGAATGTACATATTGTTTATATTAATTTAAGGCCAGAAGTGGCTACAACTTTTGTTTTTAGGTTATTATTGTATCTCTTATAATAGGTGTACTCTTTAAGGGTGCCTCCAAATATAAAACACCTCGAACAATATGACTTTTAAGAAAAATAAAAATCCGATTTATAGTAAAAACAATTTATTAAATTTTGAACTGCTAACTTAACTATTAATATATAGCAACAGACAACTAAAAAACAAAATGAATAACAATTAACACTGATATAGGTAGAGTACAAATTATACAAATATATTGATTTATAATTCAAAACATATACGTTCTTAATTCGTAACGCACTTCATAAAGTAACAAGATATATAAGTAATACAAACTACTCATATTTTAGAAACAGAGAGCAGGCATATACAGGGGCTAGTAGTACATATTTCTCATGGTGAAATAAACGTTGTTAAGATTTCATAAATTCAAGTGTGTATCTTTATATTACAATAAATATCAGTGGAAATTCAAAAGCTGATCCATGCCATGCTTTCCGCCAAATATTTATTTAGAAATATTAATACATCAAATTAGTTTCAATTTGACACGTATTTAAAAGAAACGTTTGACACTATTACCACAACGCTCTATATGTATAAAGATATTATTATGGATTTATAAAAAGCCTATACTGGATTTAATGCAATTTACCAAGGCAACGTAAAAAACACACATCTCATCAATATCAGAGACGGTAAACTATTCGCCAGTTCCATAAAAAATCGCACTAATGAACGCAATATATTTCCGATAAAAACAATGCTTCTAAACATTTCTGTTTTTTTTGTCAAGTGTTGTTTTTAGCACATCTCTAATTTTTTTTTTAGTTTGAAGGCAAATGTAAAGATTTTCAAGCAGGATGTTTCAAGCAACTCGTAAATGGATACCTATCTATTGAAAGAAATTAAAATATACCTTCTCATTACAAAAGAGGTAGTTCTGTTTGAATTGCTCAACCGAACTCCAGCAGTTGACTCTTTCACATAGCCGGATTTAGAAACATATTGGCATTTGGTATACCTATTTGGCTATGGCGAGCAAAATCTATGAAATAAGGCGGCATTAATTTTATACGGAAGTTTTCGAGAATATTAACAATTTTTCCTGAACGGATTTTTAACTTTTTCTATAACTTTATTATTACCTGAGATAGACATGTGCTTAGAGCCAAAAAATGCTAAAATACGGGCTAACTACTAATCTTTATTGTTGGGAGTTATGAAAACATGTGCATACAAGAGTGTTTTGCATATATATAAACTATTTTGAAAAAAAAAAAAAACAGCCACGATACAAGAACAATTCGCAATATTATTTACATTTATATAGCTTGCACAAAAAATAAACATATAATCTATTTAGAATGTTAAAGTCTAATATATTACGTACAATTAACATGACATATTTTCTTACAAGACTTCCTTACAAACGAGAAAACTGTTATTCTATGTACAATTATACAAAAAGGTAACTATTTCTACATATAACCCACTAATATTTTCTAACTATAATTTAAAACCATGAGGAATTAATGAATGAAACATTTAATTAATTTAATTAATTTTTCCTAAAAACCAATCAATGCGTACTGTCCATTCAGTTTGGCCCTTTCAGCAAGATGCACTAAATCGACACCACTAATTGTCCAATGTGTTTCACCCCAAAAGAAAACACAGAAAACATAATCCCATATCTTTTTATGTTACACCCACCGTATTATTTACATTTTAAATTTTGTTTCATGTTTTTCCCGAATTGCGGAAGACACTTCAAGACACATCAGCATAGGCTACAACTCCGCGACTAGACGGAAAATGTTGCAGCTTCGTATGTACACGTAATCCGATCTGGAAACAGTTTTCATTTGCCATTGGCCGGCTTAAGGTCAAACACTTGTTTTTTGGTCGCGCTATAAACGTTGCGATCTTTACGTTCGATATGAATAAGCGGCCGGGTCACGGTATAAATAAGTATACGGTAGGTTCACTGGAGACAAATTTCCAATTTTGCCGACAGCGTTTGGCGACGGGGCGAATCCGGATCAATCTGGTTCGTTGCCACTGGTGGCCACCGAGGCCCCGCTACGAGGGACAGAGAGTGTGCAAACGCCCTGAGATTGTGTACTTTCGCGTCGCGTTGTCTTATAATAATCGACGAAAGCGCATCAGCGAATACTTTTTGAATCTCTCCCCACAGACTGCTCGCTGCTGCATGTAGAGTATTTTTTACCGTGTTGCGGCTTTTGCGTTTGATGCAAAAACATCAAACGATTTTTGCTGAGTGGATCTACTCGATATTATTTGTACTCTGGCCGGGATATGTACTAGTTTTTTAGAGCGTCTTTACGTATACATACGGAGCTGAGACTGAAACACATCGGACAATTTAGTGATGTCGATGATTTGGTGCATCTTGTTGAAAAACCTAAACTGCATGGGCATACGCATAGACTTGGTTTTTAAGAAAAAATAATAAATACAAGTGTTCACATTTTAAATTGTATGTTCGTTGTTCGTACGAACATGATATATTTGTAAACTGACATGGCTTTAAATTATAGTGGGAGAATTTAGTTAGTTATAGAAGAGTTACAGTTTTTGTATAATTGTATATCAAATAAAATATTTCTTGCTTGTAAGGAAGCCTTAAAATGTGCCATGTGCTTTGTATGTAATATAACTTTTTTAAACTGATTATTTTATGTTTATTTTTTGTGCAAACTATGTGAATGTAAACCATATAAAAAATGATATTTTTGGCGAAATAGTTAACGCTCCGTGTGAAATTACCGACTGTGACACTATACTTTCTACAAATTAGAGGTGCCAACCTAAGCAGCACTGCTTCTTTAATATGTCACAACTCGCCACTGTTATGCTACATGTAATGTCTCTAGAATATTACGAGGAATCCAAAATTGTACGAATATACAAGGGTTTCCATAAGAAAAAATAAGTGATGCTCTCAGAAAGGCAGCGTATTAAAATTTCAATGTTGTTGTATGGCGTAAATTGTTGTTAAGTTGTTAATTACCTTCTTTTAAGATTGCCATAAGGCGAACGGCAGCTGTCCATCAGAGAGCACGGGGTGAGTTCGTCGAAGGTTTAGCTTGATAATATTAAATCAAATATCTTGGACGCCACTAATTTTTTATCTAGATGTTAAATTGGGAAGAAAATCAGAAACCAATAGCTTTGACAGATACTGACACACATTTGATTCTTCTAATAACCATTTATTAAATAATATAAATTGAATACACTATGATGTGAGAATACCTATTTGGTTTTTTTATTATGTAGATTATTAAATTAAGAACTACTGAGTGACTGTTTAACTTATCGACTCTACCTTCATCATCAAATGTTTATGCTTTGGTTTGTCAACAAGATCCACTCTTGGACAATAGAACACAACCTTTAATCAATAAGAAAATGAAAAATGTAATTAAAAAATACCATTGAAAAATACCCCACCCTTTGTAATTTGAAAGATTTAACCTATCGAGAACTTGATTTCAATTTGAGAATGTCCTCAACACGTTCAACATGGAAGAGGATCGAGTAAAGAAATGATATTAGAATAAAGGTCAATTATAAAATTAGATTGAATACAGAGTACCGAACATTCTCTAATTGTCGATCATAATCTCATCAACTGAAATTTATTCTCCCACATTGCAATATACAAATATACAATTTGGTTATAGCATTCAAGCTAAGATGTGATCAAATAATTATGTGAAGGTTAAAAGCCAATTCTAAGATAAATTCGTCTTAAAATACTTATATCTAATGAAAATTCATGAATTTTCCCCCTTATTTTAGATTAAGATTAAATTGATATCAAATTCAGATTATATGTATTTTAATTAAAATATACTGGCCGTGATGTGTCTCCTATATGGATCCCCAGATCTCTAGTGTACAGGACTACACATTCCTCACGCCGAGTGATAAGCTCCTATATGGATCCCCAGATCTCTAGTGTACAGGACTACACATTCCTCACGCCGAGTGATAAGCCAGACGGGATCATTCCCAGGTCGTGTGACTACAAGATAACATCTCCAATTCGAATCAGAGCATCAGTGATCAGTGATACCAGGAACTTAGTGATGAGGAATCCTCCAAAATGTTCAGGAATTAACTTACGTTAATCATGGCCTAAATGGCGTTTAATAAACTAGATCATCTAGGCGAAAGATGGAACCAACTGCAATAACAGAATTCCAAAATCAGATATGAAAAACATGTGACTGAAAAGTTTACTTACAGCAGGCATTTGCAAATCCGGCGTCATCGGATAAATTACCACGAACAAAGTCACCAGGACTACATTATCAACCCTAATTAGGTTGGCGAGCCATCACAAATTGATATTACTCAAATCCCTTTTACAAGGCGAAGGATATATATATCCTTATTCAATTTGGCCTCTGTCACAGGTCTGACCGCTCCGGTCGTCGCGCCGTGTAGAAGTGTCAAGTCAGTCGCAGATGAAGAAAAACCAATATCCTCTGACAATCCGTCAAAATACAAAAGTACGTTCCGAATCTTGATTCACTGAAGCTGGACTCCGATTTACTCCGAGCTCTACGCGTTCTGTACCATGATACTCACGAGAAATCGCCTCAAGCTTTCCGAAGACAAGTCCGGCCACACTTTAAGAAAAGAAGACGAACACCTGTCAGATCCCAGCTGACCACTGATAAAAATGAAAACAACAAGCGATTTGCCGGTCATTTATCACTTAATTCAAATAAGCAATTAAATAATACTTCCTTGTAGGGAATTAAAGATAGAAGAGTTATCCATCACGATAATGCAGGTATGTATACAATAATAAAATATCTTAAGTTAACAAATATACAAGCATTCTCAAACTAATTATATGTTTACATTTTGTCAATTAACAATTCGTTGATTTTTAGGCCCTGTATACTACTAAAACTAATCATATTACAATACAATCGATGATATATGCAAGCAAGAGATATGGATTAGTTGCTATACCATAACATTAGAATTAACACACGAAGGATGCCTCGACTGAATGAAAAGTTTGGAATAACTAGTAAGGTAAGATATTATTAATTTGAGTAGCAACCATTGTGCAGTCAATCTATGCTAATAGGTGTCACAGGTATACTCCTAACTTGTGACTATGCACCTAAAACAAACTTTTAATTGACATGTTCAATTTTAGCATATACTGGACTCGATTACATCAAGATGAGAATACCGTCTTGGACATTACCGAAGAAATGACACCAACATGTTTCACAAAGTAATGAGAACCAGTTCAAATGTAATCAAATTAATAAATTATGAATCATTCATAGATCTGTGTATCCCTTAACCTTCACTAAAATTATAAGAAAATAAATAGCATTATTCTAAACATAGAGGTGAGTAATCACATGCTATACTACCCCTCTCCGAAAAAAAAATAGGCTATCATGGTAGACTATTTTTGAAAATAGTTTCAAATTTAATCAAACCATATATGACAGCTGGCCAGCCAACATTATTACGTGTAAATATCATACTTGGTTCGATAACTAACGCGTATCATACGCCCGGTGTGGGGTCAAAATCAGTAGAGGTCATAATCGGGAAGTCAAAATCAGTGAGTGCCTACCAAGAGATTTCACGTATAACGTGACTGGGATACGAAGAAAATAGTTGTATTTCCTTCGTTAATATAACTAATATCTAAAACCCTAAATATACGAAAACCAAATAAAAGAATCCATGAAGTTGGATCACTGAATGTGTTACAGAAGTGCAGGATAAAATGTGTACCGAATGATGGGCATTGAGGACTCCTCCCTGTCTAATGTTATTGACTGAGTCGTTGGATATATCCACAACGAGTATCCTATCCACCAAAGGACTGCACCTTTTAGCTAAATGGAAAAAGGAAACAACTACCACCATTACTTTCCCCTAACATTGAATACGCAAAATATACTACTGTTCGTCCAACACACTGCGATGCCAAACAACAGGAGTCGATAAGAGATAGAAAAGGACCAGGTGAGATGACCAACTCACACTGCAATCCCCGCAGCTACTAGAGCATGCTAAAGCTAACCATTCAAGGTAATTCGTCCCGATATTGGAAACGTTTAAACTAACTATACTATCCTACATAAGACTTATCCTAACTATATATAATTTACCGGTTCATCTCACATGAAAATGAGCATAGCTTATGCAACCAGAGTAAACGTAATAACATTGGCCAAATGTTATACGTTCATGCGAATTATTCTCATAACCGCATGCAAGCATTAACAAAAAACTGATGGTCAATGATAAGATTTATCACCAAACCAGCAGACGCAAAATTTGCGAGCACTAAATATAGTAACTCCGCAAGTAAACATACAACGTGTTGTAAGTACGAAAGTATAAAGGATTTAACTATTAATTTTCGGATTCTGATCCTTCAGACTCAATTTCACCTTTATACACTTTCATATCCTTGATATGCCACTTACCAGCCTTAGTTCCATCTTTTTCGTTAACTAAATCGTAAACCAGATTCGAAATCTTTTTTCTGACCTTCGACAAAATATACCTAGGAGCTAGTTTCGCAGAAAATCTATTGGCTGCGTCGGAAAGTACTTTGTTGCGTCGCCATACCAAGTCTCCTTCGTTAAAGGATGCATCCCTCTTCCTGAGGTTGTATGAACGAGCGTTTCGCTCGTATGCGGCATGCAACTTCTTTCGCACATCCACAAACACGTGAGAGAGCTCTTTTAGATTAGATGCGTAACCATCCCTATCTCCAGGAATTACTTCCATGTCCTCCTCGAGGCGAATGTTTCCATAAAATTTTCCAGAAATCGGAGTATGTCTACCAAAAACTAAAAATGATGGTGTATATCCAGTAACTTCATGTTTTGCAGAATTAAGTGCCCGTTGAATTTTCAAAATTTCTTCGTCCCAACACTGATGTTCCTTAACATAACTCCTTAAAACTGTTTCAATAGTTCGGTTATTTCTCTCAACAAAATTACACTGTGGAGAATAATAAGGTGTATACCATATTCTCTGTATTTCGTATGACTCACATAGCCTTTTGAAAGTATGACTAATAAATTGCGGTCCATTATCGCACACTATAATCTGTGGAACGGCGTATTCCAAAAATACTTTTTCGATACATTTATTAACCACATGAGATTTTGAACTCCGTAGGGGAAATATGAGACTATATTTAGAAAACCAATCAGATATGACAAGTATCCATTTATTACCCTTTTTTGAACGAGTAAAAGGTCCGACAAGATCGACACCTAACATCTGGAAAGGTATTTCAACAGATTTTTCTTTGCCCATCAATCCCATGCTTGATGTATTGGGCATTTTTTGCTCACCACAATTTCTACAAGAACGAACGTATCGTAGGACATCGCTCCGCATCATTGGCCAATAATATTGATCTTGGGCTCTATTTAAAGTTTTATAAAAGCCAAGGTGTCCGCTAGTAGGTGGATCATGACATGCTTTTATTACCTCGTTTCTTTGTGGTTTTGGAACTAATATTTTCCATTCAGGAATATTTGTACGCATAGCTATACGAGATGGTACAAATTTGTAAACGAAATCATTTTCTACCTTCCATTGAGGGTATTTATCCGGGTCTTCTAGTATTTTTGTTCTCAAGTTGTCAAACCATGGATCAATTCTATCAACATCAACATTATAGATAACTGCTACTTCTTCGCTTCCCTGAGGGATTCTAGAAATTGCATCTGCCACAACATTTAATGATCCTTTTCGGTGAATTAAATCGAAGGTGTGCTGACGAAGTTTAACTGCCCATCTGACCAATTTCCCTGATGGATTTTTAAGATTATTCAACCACAATAAACTATAATTGTCTGTTATAACATTAAATTTCGCACCTTCAACATAAGGCTTAAATTTGTCAATGCAAAACAGTACACCCAGGAGTTCTTTTTCCAGCGTAGGGTAATTACGTTCTGCACGTGACAGTGAGCGACTAGCGTATGCGATCACACGTTCCTCGCCATCAATGATCTGGGTTAAAATTCCACCTACACCATAATTCGAGGCATCAGACTGTATTGTAAATTTTTTGGAAAAATCCGGTTGAGATAAAATTGGTGCTGTCACTAACAATTCCTTAATTCTGACAAAAGCAGTCTCTGCATCATTTGTCCATACTATAGATTGTCCTTTCTTTCTTCCCTTAAGTAAATTGTTTATTGGGGCTACTAAAGTGGAGAAATCTTTAATAAATCTTCGGTACCATGAACAAAGACCTATAAATCGTTTTATTTCAGTAGTTGTCCGCGGACGTGGATAATTAACCATAGTGGATACTTTTTCCGGATCTGTTCTCAATGAATTATTCCCAACAATATAACCTAGAAATTTTAACGACGTTTTGAAGAAATCACACTTATTCAGGTGTACAGTTAAATTGGCTTCTTTTAGTTTTTCCTTGACCAATGTCAATAGTTTTATATGCTCTTCAAAAGTTGATCCTGTTAAAATAATGTCGTCGACAAAGGAAAAGATTTTTGGCTCATATTCTGGCCCAAAAATAGCATCAACCAATCGCTGCTGAGTCTGCGCAGCATTGCAAAGTCCAAATGGCATGGTAACAAATTGGAATTGCCCACGACCTACTACACTGAATGCAGTCTTTTCTCTAGACGCAGGGTCAAGCGGAATTTGCCAGAACGCTTTCCTCAAATCAATCGAACTGATGAATTTAGCGCCTCGTAGTGAATTTAAAATTCGATCTACATTCTGTAATGGGTATGAATCATGTCGAGTTAAATTATTGAGCTCACGAGCATCATAAACCAATCTATATTCCCCAGTCTTTTTCTTTACTAACATCACAGGTAAGCACCAAGGACTATTGGATGGCTCTACGACTCCTAGTTTCAGCATTTCATCAAGTTCATCGTTCAATATTCTTTGCATGTATGGTGACATCACATAAGGTCTTTTTTTAACTGGCTTCGCATCCCCAGTATCTATAGAAAGTGCAATTTTGTTTGTTCTTCCTAAACGATCTTCACTACTAATTTCATTAAAAGACTTTATAACTTCTTCAGCTTGTCTTCTCTGTTCAAAAGATAAATCATCAAGTGAATATAAATAATCATTTAAGTTATTATCACTATAATTTTCCGACACATTTAACTTACACTGAGCTAAATCACTTTGAATATGCCACGAGTCACTACTAAAATTCACTAAAATCTCAAACTCCTTAGCGAAATCACAACCGAAAATAAATGCTTGAGGTAATGAAGGCACAACTAAACACTTAATAATCTTACACTTATCACTAATATAAATTGGCAAGTCCACTGTACCTAAAACTTTTTGTTGTGTTCCATCAGCAGTAGAAATATCACGAGAAGAATCAGAATTAATTTTAACTCTACATTTTTTCAAAATCGGCATACCTGCTGAACCAACAATTGAAATTGTCGCTCCAGAATCTAACAACACTATTATATTTTGATCGAAAAGTTTAACTGATATGTACGGTCTATTATCAGAAGATTTTTTAACAAAGAGAGGTGAAGCTTGTTCATTTGAAGTCACAACTGAAGTACGAGAATTTTTATAAAATTCAGAAATAAATTTTAACCAACTTTGCCAGTTATTCATATTAAAATAATTAGGCTTATACTTGATAATGGCCTCTGAATTAGGTTTAGTATGTCGGCCAAATCGCATACCACCTTTGCTTAGTTTTTTGAACATTGTTTGCAATCATTAGATTTAACATTTGGTGCTCCGCACTTAAAACAAAAAATCTTTCTCTTGATTCTACAGTCACGAAAAGAATGATTGGCTAAGCCACAATTCCAACAAGTGATAACTTTCTTTTGAGAATGAGAGAATTCATCATTCTTAGGTTTATTTTTATTATGAAACTTCTTATTTTTATCATCAGAATAATTTTTATTATTAGGTTTAAATCTAGACTGATTGTTACCCGAAGCTTGGTCATCAATCTCTAGAACTTCACATTGTTTATGTTTATTTTTTAAATAGTTCGCTTCTTCTAATTTCCTACAATGAGCACTTAGCTCAACAATACTCGATATATCTAGTAGAGCAAGTTGTGAAATATATTCAGGTAATAAATTCTGCCTTAAATGTTTAACTTTACTAACTTCAGATGGTGGTCGTGATAAGCGACTAAACAAAGTTTCCATGTGTGCAATAAAAATCGCGACAACCTCATTTTTCTTTTGTTTACGTGACTTAATCTGTTCCCATATCTGATCTTCAGCATCAGAATGTAAAAAATCTTTTTTTAATAAATTAACCAAGTCCACCCAATTATTTACTGTGCTCTTGATTGACCTGTACCAGGCAAAAGCATCTCCTACAAACAGTTCAATTGCCGAATTAAAAAGATCATCATTCGAAACTTTACGCGCATGCGCTAATTCAGTAACTCGCTCAAGAAATGAATAAACCTGTTTCGGATCTCCATTAAATTTTATTCCCCACTGTGAAATTGGAATTGAATTTCCAGAACATGAAACAACAGGGGCTGCAACGTTAATGATGGGTGCTGATTGTGCAACATTTGTTCCCGTATTAACTTTATCATCTTTAATACCCTCATAAAGATCACCTTCAATTTTCAAACAGGTAGCATGTGCTTCATTAAAATAACTTTCGATTGCATCATGCATGTCATTCTCAATGATGTCTGGTATATGCAGAAATTTTTCTAAGTTTAAAACTCTTAAAAAGACATGAGAAATTCTAGATTTAATTCTAGCAAAAATAGTGTCATTTGGATCACCCGAGTCAGCAAAATCTATTATAGCTTCTGTAATTTGATCGAAGGTCCTTTCAATTTCATTTTGTTCCTTTTGGAAGTCAAAAGTATATGAACATAAATCAATCATACATCCAGGCTTATTCTTTTCCTTCGCTAGTAATCTTTTTAAAATTTTCCTCTGATCATTTAAGTTACGAGTAGTTTTAGTTTTACGAATGGCTAGTTCATAAGCTACCTCAAAATCATGTAAGTGATTAACCGCAAATGTTTCAGGCTCCATGTTTCTAAATGTGCGTATCAGATTCAATGAATGATTCACAATACCAAATAATTTAAGGAAATACAGAAATATCAGAATAGGTTAAAGACAATCTAGTTGAATGATGAGAAAGTCAAATGTAAAGATCAATAAAATATTGGATACACCGCTAGCAATGCAATAAATGCTCAACGAATGTTTCTATCAAAATATTATGTACTCACTATACCATCTGTACATACAGTGACCACCCTGTATAACAATATTTGAACAATACTCCCTAAAATTTCACAGAATAGCAACTGACCAGCCAATGGCACTAATAATTCAATAATATATAAAGGCAAGTCAGAAACTAATATCAAATTGTTCAAAACAAAAATTTGTCAGTCGAGGATCACCCTATAGTACCTAAATCACAACCATGATATTATATCCATACATGTACTTTTTTGGAGAACATTCCAACATATGTCGATTCCTATATATCAAATTTAAATTTGTCGATATCAAATAGCAAATAATTGTTCCTGATACCACGCTGTATAGTTCATTCACAAAAACTAGTTAGAATATATGAGTTTCAACATCTGTCAAGCTTTATAGATTTTAAAAAAATTTAAATAAAACTCAAAAGTAAAAAAATATCACCAAGCCTCACGTAATTGGGCGCTATTTTCTTTATGGCGTAAATTGTTGTTAAGTTGTTAATTACCTTCTTTTAAGATT
>JAEQML010076343.1:0-13404 GCA_016904865.1 Pissodes strobi
AATTCGTGCGAGAACTCGCGAGCGCATCGCCTCGAAGATAGCCGATTTCGAGCCGAAAGCGAAAGACTGCCAGCTGCTGCTGGTAGCTCGAGAGAGAACTTTTGTTATCATTAAACTCACAATTTAAAAAATAAATACAATTACAAACAAGTTTCAAACCTTCACGATCGAATCGAAACTCTCTCACAAAGTGAAAGGGATTTTCCAATAAAAATTTGTTCAGAAAAACAATATGTGACAAACTTCTGACATCAATAGGTACTTTGGTGCATATTACTTAGGTGTATTTTGTATTTTCCACCCAAAAATTGAATTTTGTTCCAGTATTATATGTTGTATCTTTATATTATTAATAAATAATGACTTATTCTTACAAACAAATTTTATTGACTCCAAGATAGTCATGTTTACAACTGCCATTAGTTTTTATCCCTAAAGACTGGCCTGCAGCTATCCCTCTGATCTAGCCCAAATATTATTTTCAAGCACTTTTGCAGTATATGCACTCTTCCTACATCCACTGAATTCTCCCAAAAAATAATGCCATATCTTACCCTTGACATTATACGGTCTTCTTGTTCTCCAGATGACAAGGCAGCGGATGAGTTTATTGGTGCTATGTGCTCGTCGTTTTCAGAAAAAAAGAAAGATGGTGAAAGTAGGTCGGTAGGTCACGTGGTTTAATGACAATATTAGACAAATGCGAGAAACTCTTAAATTCCTAAATGACCTCTACAGAGATCATCAGTCTGCGGGGGTAGCATCCCAGATAAGGCAGTTTAGAGGTAGATACAGAGAAGCAGTTTGTACAGCTAAGAAAGAGGCGAATTCAAAGGTCAGACAACCGTGTTGGAGCAGCTTAGAAGATTGTCAATGAGAGCACAGACGCAGCACAAAAAACTGCGCCACCAAATATATCAGTGATAGATTTGAATGATTTTTTTTCCACTATTGCAGATAGAATCTTAAGAGATGTTCCTGATACAGACATTGAGGCTGACGTTTTTTTTTGCAACAATTGGAAATATCGGTTTCTGTGGAGGAATTTTCCTTCTCCGAGGTAACATTTATCCAGGTTCGTGATGCAATAGAAAAACTGAAAAATAAGCATAGTCTGGACATATACGGGATAAACGTGACTTTGCTTAAGAGAATCAAAGATACTTACATAATTCCTTTAACAAAACTCATAACCTGTTGCATGAACGAAGGGGTGTATTCGGGTTGCTTTAAGAAATCGAAAGTAATTCCTGTTTTCAAAAAAGGGGATAAGGATGATATTAACAAACTATCGTCCTATGTCTCTTATTCCGGCTGTTTCGAAATTTTTTGAGCTGCTTCTGAAAGACCAACTGGAGTCAAAAAATATTTTAAACAAATTCAATTTGGCTTTCGTAGGGGCAAATCTACAACACTTGCCATTATGGATTTGTCGGGGACTTCGAGAGGGGAGCACAGTGCGACCTCTCGAAAGCTTTTGATTGCATATCCCATGAAATCCTATTAAAAAAGCTTAATTGGTATGGACTAAGTAATGTTAGCAACTAGCTCATGCGCATATCCCAGGAGATACTCATTAGTCATGGCATGCCCCAAGGCCCGATACTAAGCTAATCTTTTTTTGCGGACAATACCACGGCGCTATGTACCTATAGTGGTAAAAGTTTGACGGACCTAGAGACCCTGATGGCGGGAGTGGTCATGGAGTTGAGTCATATGGTTTAGTGCCAACCATCTGACTTTAAATATTAATAAAACGGAAAATATTGTATTTTCTCTTAGGGATGTGGGTGATGAAGTTGAAGCAGCGAAACTAGAGGCGGAGTAACTTGACTCAAAGCTGATGTTTGAAAAGCATATTGATTCAGTTGCAAACAAAATCTTACGATTAATATTTGTTCTGAAAACCTTTGTAAGACCGTAGTTTTGATGGTCTTACATGCATTAGTGCAATCCCTGTGCAACTTTGGCCTTCTGGTTTGGGGTCATGCGCCACATGCTGGCGGATTTTCAGATTACAACGCAGAGTTCTGGGGGTTGTTGAGTGCCTGGACTATAGAGCCGGTGTTAGGGCGTCATTTATAAAATTGAAATTTCTCACTTTACCATGTCGTTAGATCTTTGACTGCCTGACATATAAAAAAAGAACATTAGTACCTATGGTTTGTGTTTAGAATTACTCTCATATAATATCAGACAGTTTGATAATATAAACATAAATTTCCTTAGACTTAAAAGGTCTTCAATTGCGACTTTCTATTACGCTCCGTTATTTTTTAATAAAATTCCTAGGAAGATAAGGGCTCTGAATGGTAAAGATTTTACAGCCTTTTCTATGTGAAAATGCTTTTTACAGCATTAATGCATTTTTAATGACCACATTTTAAAGTGTTTAACTTGTAGGTTTTCTTATTGAGTAGTAATTTTTAAGTGTTTGTAGGATTTTTCTCGCTGTTGTTAAAATTTTGTATTTCGAGCTACTATGTTTTAGTGATTTAATCTTAGAGCATTTGTTTGCTTAGGATGTGTTTTTCTGACGATTGTAAAACTCTGTTACTAACATGAATAGAATTTACTCTACTTTATTATGTGCATTTAAAGCTGCCTGCACTCCAACTTTATTTACTAAAATTCTGCATAGCAATACCTTGAAATTTTCAGAGACAACTTCTCAATTCCAGTCCAAACGCTGATCTATTACCATACCCAAAAATAATACGCTGCTTGTGGTTCTAAAGGCTACATTTTCCACGTTGTAAACTGTGGGAATAGTTTCCCTTGTCGAGTATTAAACTACTTACGTCTTGTCTACGTTCAACAATAGATTGTTGACCATAAACCACTCCTGGAAGTCCTCAATGCAGGCTCCAAGATGCCGCTCAATATCACCCTCTGCAGTTTCGCTTATCGTAATTAAGGTATCATCAGCATACATTATTACCTGATATTTGGCTACATTTGGCAGTTCGTTTGTATACGGCATTTACAGAAGAGGACCTATAAAATGATCCCTGAGGTATACCTTGCTCATCTCCAAATCTGACCTTATATCTATGCCCACTTCATTCCTTTACACCACACGTTGCAATCTGTTGTGCAAATAGGATGTCATAAGCTTTTGTGCCACTCTTCTAATATCATAAGGCTCCAATTTTCCAATGAGATCACCTAGATCACGGTGTCAAATGCTTTGAACATATCCAAACAAATAGCAACAGTGATTTTATTCTGGTTCAGCGAGTCAAATCCTTATTTCAATGCTAAGTAAATAGCCTTTATTGTTGAACTATATTTTCTAAAGCCAAATTGACAGTCAACAATCACAGCATTCCCATCCAGAATCTCGACAAGCCTCTCATGCAAGAGTCTTTCAAACACCTTATTCCTATTCGGAAGAATGGATACTGGACGGTAGTTTTTGAAGTTATCTATCGACTTCGCCTTTATTCTTGTAAGCTGCCTTCACATGAGCAATTTTTAACTTAGTCTGAATGCAAAGGTTTTTTGTTTACAACATGGGCCAATAGTTCTGAAATTAAATCTCCTACTTTCTTTAAAATAGAGACCAGTACCTCGTCTTCTCTCTACTGATTTCGGGTTTCCCCGTTCCAGCTCCTCCAGCTATTAAGTTAAATCAAGTGGTTTCAGTGTTTAGAGAGTTCTTAATTTACCAGGCCCGCCCCTCTACGAGGTACCAGCGAAGTGTTGAATCAACTCTAAAAATGGCCCACAAAATGTTTTGGTTGTTTGTCTCTGGTCTGGCACCAAAGAGCAGTGATATATTGTGGATTACTTAAAACACAATGGCCTCAATACTGGCTGCGGCTGTCGAAAATTGAAAACGAATACAGGAGCTCTTTCAAAGTTATGATTCTATATGAGACGAAAGAAGCTTTAATGTCTGCAAACTTTTAGTCACCCCGCATTGGAAAATCTACAGGAGGCAATGGAAATATTACAATTTTAATGTAAACTACTAGAAAGAAAAATTAGGGTTCACGGCCCCAAGGGGTCATCTGATCATGGTTCAGACGCATCTGGGTCGTCGAGATCTTCATTATGAGGCAATTCTGCATTAGAATAATTCACTGCAATGATGACACCATCCCAGCATCCACACGCATTTTCATATACGGACTTGCACAATGCACGCACACAATTAGGTTGAGGAGACTCGACGAGGCAGCGGGCAGGATCGGAGCAGTGTGGCACATGCCGCGCTGTTTTGTCCAGTTTTCTTCAGCCATACTTGGTTGCCCAGCTGTGTTCCAGTTCTAAGCCATTCTTGTCAACCAAGTCATCAGAGCAACAGCGAAGAACTACAGAGAAAAGCTCCACTACTCGGACTGTGGGAGCCGACATCGTTGTTTCTACAGAACAAGCTAACTTCCTTGAAAATGGTCAGAATAAAGCAAACTTGAAGCATATGAAGCATGCACTCGAACGAACCCCGGAGATGCAGATGCCTGAACCGTACAGAGAACTCTGTAGTTAGCGGAAAATAATAGCCTAACCGTTGATATAACTGCAACAGACACGGATATTCGCGCTATGCTTATCCAGCGCAGAGAACCTACCCAAAAGTTGTGTTTTTTTGCCCGAGGTACCTGTGGAAGCGCACAAGGCGCACAATATCGAATTGGTCCAGGAGCGCCTTGGCAATGTGAAGTCAGCCATTCTCTTTGATCATGCCTTTTCCGGCTATGATACAACGTCGGCTGTTTTTGGAAAAGGAAAAGCATCAACATTGAAAATGCTCCAGGGCAACAACGAGCTTTGTCAAGAAGTTGGAGTTTTTAATCAGCCCGGAGCAGATGTGAAGAGGATCGACTCCTGCGGTGAGAAAATGCTTTTCGCTTTATGTCGAGGAACGAAATGTGCCATCCTAGATGACCTTCGGTACACCCGATATAACAGTAGACGTTTCCCGTACCACATCAGGGGGCTTCAGAGTTGCGCGCGCCTTAGATTGTTGACAGACAGCATATCTTTAGGGTCTAGCGAATTGCTGTCGACTGGTCTCGTAGCTCAATGGTTGGATGCTGGGTGTGCGATATGGCGGCCTCGGGGTCGATTCCAGTAGCAAGACATGTTTTTTATAATTTTAATATTATAAAAAAGTTTTTTCTTCATATTGGGCATGCCTTGGGTGAGGTTCTGATGGTTGCGTCCCCGTAGCGAGCGGAGAGCCATGCGTGAAGTGTAATTCGACATTTTTGTCAACAATATGATGCGCGCGCAATTCTGAAGCCCTCTGACCTGGTATGGTCAACGATAAGTGGGTAATTCTATTTTCAAAGGTAACCTCACGGATGGTAAAACCCATTTTTATATTGTTCCTAGGTTTAATTCCGATTTGCGAGTGAACGTGAAACTGTACAATAATAAGCAGCCCTTAAAACATTTCTCAGTTTCCTTTTGTTTCCTAGCAGAAATGTTTAATTTTTAATTACGTTATGTACCGTTATGTCAAGTTTTATATTGCTAAATATATTTTAGTTAATTTTAGGACATTGTCTTCTTTACTTTATTTGATAGCGCTGTGCAATAAAAATTGTTGAAATACGCAGTAGGAATTTAGGTATATATTTTTTATCCATCCCGCACCGACACGTAGTATTTGATAAAAATATAGTTATGTTAATAGGCGAGATGATTCTTCTAAATCTCATACAAACCTAAATTGGCGATTTTATTGGTTTTGTGTACTTTTTGTTGACTGATTACTATTTGACTGATTACTATGATATTAACAAAATTATTCAATGTCAAGGCTCACTAGCAAAAATTTCGACACCGTTTTGAATGGGATTCCTAATTATACAGACGTCAAAAGTGACAAGATGGACGTCCAACTTTTGATCGCAACTTGAATAAATGAATGTTTTTCGTTAAAAAACGAGCAAAGTAGAAAAAATAGTATAAAATACACGTTTTAAAAGACATTTAGCGCACTCGCAGGTTAGGAACCTCCCCGCAAGCGGGCCCGCGGGTCGTTTCCTAATTTCGTGCTCGTGCGATAAAATATGGTCTTTTAAAACTAGTATTTTAATATACTATTTTGTATTTCTGTAGTGGTTAGCTACAGATTTTAATGGGTTAGTAGGTGTTAGTATTATTTTTGGTTTTGTATTTTTGTGTTACGGTGGCTCCCGCAAGCTTTTGAGCCTTGCCCTATCTGATCTGGCCGGTCTTCCTCGTCAAATAGTGTTGTAATTAGTGGTAGTGGACTTGTGTGATTGTTTACTTGTTCGATTATGTAAAAAGCTTAGACGATGCAAAAAAAGCCAAGGTAAAACGAATTTAGAGCAAGACCTAGCACGGAACCTAATGAGCCTTCGGTTTACCGATGGCGATATTTCAGTTCGTAGTGCACTTGTGAATGCATGCGATTTAAAAACCTGCAATTGGCAAGTATATGGCCCCGCAGCTCGCTTCGCTCGCTCCGGGGCTCAAAAAAATAAAACTAACCCGAGCCATACCCAAGAAAAACACAAAAATCAAAAAAAAACTGTTTACTTAAAAACAAATCAAAACCGATGGGATTTGAACCCGGGTCCCCGAGGTGAAGGCCAACCATGCAGACCCCTAGACCATCTGCCATCTGCTGACTTTCAAACAACTGGTTGCATCGCGAAAACATGCGTCACCTCACGTAGCCAGCCAGTCACGCGCCTCTCATTCACAAGTGCAATATGAACTGAAATCTCGCTTACCGATGTCTTTACGGTGTAATGAATCGTCTGGATCTGCTCTGGTGGTTCAGTGGTTAGATACTGGGCCTGTGATACGGTAGCCCGGGGTGCAATTCCTGTTGTTTTTTTTTAAGTTTATATTTGTAGTTTTTGTTTTTTCATTTTGGGCATGCCTTGAGTTAGTTCCTGTTCTTTGAGCCCCCCTAGCGAGCGGAGAGTCATGCGTGAAGTGAAATAATACATTTCCAAGCATAGCCGACTTCAAGGGGTAAAGGTGACTATGCTCCAACTAAAAAAGAACAACAGAATGCGCTGGCTAACCGTCCTTTCAGGTGCAGAGGCCAAGGTCAATCTAAACGAAGAGGAGTAAAGTTAGGAGGAAGAGGCTAGAGGTTTTGAATTGTTTGGTAAGCTGTAGGGTTGGGCAATATGACTCTATCCAGTGAGTTAACTCATTAACTCAGACTCTTATTATAGAGTTAACTCGGAGAGTTGACTCAAAAATAGTGGAATGGTCTCAGAATTTAAATGAAAGAAAGAATTTAGAAACGTCTTTCGTCAAGCTAAGATAATGGATTTACGTATGAGTTGTACAGCGAAAGCGCGCTCTTTCACTTGAATTTGGAATAAAAGAATATTCCCATTTTTTAGATCTAGATAATAGGTATTCGGTCATTTGGTTGTTTTCTGTTTGATTTGATTTGATTCCATTTGTTAATGAGTTATTTGATTATAACTGTTCTGTTTTAATTTATATTATTTATATTTCGTTGGTTTAATTCTTATTTTCTCTGTAAGAGAAAATATTAGTTTGTTTTTATACCAAATAAAGTCGTTTCTCTGGCAGATATTCGCCTCAATTGATTAATATAATCCAGCATTATTCCCATCAAGAGTGGAAAAGACTAAACTTTCACTAACTTTCATGTATCTATTTTTCCTAATCGAAAAAATTCGAATTCGAATCTCATGATCCCATGACCCAAATCATATTTGAGAGCCAAAACACCAAGTGGACTACCGGCCTATCTTTATCTGTCCCTTTACGTCGGTCGGTCCAAACACGAACACACGAAAGAGTCGAGAGTCATGGAAATAAAAACGAGTCGAGGGAGCCAAAACACCGAGTCGACTCCCGGCCTTTCTCTACCTGACCCGTCGCGTCGCGTCGGTCGGTCCAAACACGAAAGAGTCGAGAGTCATGCAAATAAAAACGAGACGTGGGAGCCAAAACACCGAGTCGACTCCCGGCCTATCTCTACCTGACACGTCGCGTCGGTTGGTCCAAACACAAACATACGAAAGAAAAAGTTGAGTTAACTCACTCGCGAATTACCCACCTCTACCGCACACCCAAAGTTCGAGCCGAGTGCGCACTAGTGCACCTGGTCGAAAACGCTATAACATCATTTAGTTTTTAATTCAGCCGGTAGATAATTGTACATTTTTATGCTTTCATACAATAAAGAGTTCTTTGTTAAAGTGCTTTTGGTTTTCACTTCCGATTCGTCTTCGGTCGAGTGTAGACGCGTTCGGTGACGCCTCTTTGAGCGCCATTGGCACAGGCCATTGGGCGACACGTGGCAAACGTTTAGTGACCGTTTTTCTTCCCGAGGAAGAACCGGACGGTATGGCCAGCGTAGTCTGTCTCTTTCATTGCTTCATAGCCACAAGAATTCTGTGCCGTTCATAGTTTTATAGCCAGAAGAAATACCCATTCACGCCGGCACCCAGGCCGGGAGGGGCCGGATATCCCTGATGTGGGATCATTTCTGTCTGTGCAGTTCAGTAGATTATATTTTTGCAAAAGCTCGGGAATCGCCAGAGGCTCAGGCTCGTTTTACAGAAGGTTCCCTCAAAATGTGCTGGCAAATTGTTCCTTGAGGGGACAGAAGCCATATTCAGTAAAGAAAGAAAGAAAAGAAAGATAGACGTGCTTCTTGGAACTTGGAACCAGGGATCGGAGATCTCACGATTTATCGTGAGATCTCACGAATCTGGAATCGATCTCACGAACTAACGATAAATTAATCAAATCTCACGATATTTTTAAATTTCCCAAATTTTAAAAATTGTAACCTATTTTTCATGCATCACGCCACTCCTTAAAGAACCAAAACAAATATTGTACCTATATCGATATCAATTGTTGTTTCGCGTCTCGTTCGAATTTGAGTTCTTGCGATAGGCCACGATACACCTAAACACGGTATGTCAGCTTTCCGAAAAATGAGAGTTCATGTACTACGTTACGTGTGGAATTTATATGTAAAATAGTGGGAAAATCTGCAACACACTTGATGTCACGCTGTAATTTTTCGAACGGCTGACATAGGCGATATATTTTACACTTGTCCCTGAACTGTGACGGTATAAACTGTGGTAGTGGTTAGCACAAAGAATCCGGGGATTCTTTGTGGTGGTTAGTGGCTTGATAGATACTTGAGAGATACTTCTCACGAAAAATTTAGTAAAGCATAGTGGAAAATGTTCCGATTTTTAAAATGATTCCGATTTATAAAAAAAAATTACAGCCAAGTGCTTTATAGAAACCGAACAGTTGGCCCTGGTTCAGGGTCTGATTCAGAAACTGACTAATATTCCTAATAACCTTAACCAAAGTTACAGAAAACTTTGCCTTAACCAATTTTATAGATGCCCAGTTTTTGTATGCTTTTATTTTATAGGTATATTGTTAAGCTTTCTAGTTAAAGGAATAGAAACTTAATGTCAAAAAAAAATAAACTTTTTATTTCGTCCAATAAATACGTTAAAAATATCTAGTTTATTTTTACTTGTGGGAAAAATACGAGATCTCACGATTTCTCACGATTTTTTCGTGGCCAATCTCACGAAGCTAACTTCATGCGATCTACGATCACTGAATCACTGCTTGGAACTGGCAGTGGTAAATTATGTGTATGGCGTGTCAGGCACGGTCGTAAATTGAAAGCGTGCTGTTCCCAAACAAATAGTTTCGGCAAATTTTTGCAAGCCAATGAGTTGCTATAAAATATAGTAAAGGTTATTTTGTAATAATTATGATTAGCCACAGTTTTAAGAGTCAAACTTTCTATTTGTGCTAGTTACTATTATGTCCATATCATTTTCAGGATGTGAATACAAATAATATCTGATACGTTCCCAGGTAGCACACCACATCTCACAGACGTTGTGTTTGTGTCCATATTATGCCTGAACGTCTGAAGACCTAAACAACACGACATCTTTAATACATCTTTCAGAAGACGTCTTAAAGTTGATTCAGATGAACGTCTTGAAGACGTTTTTATAAAGCCTAAGTATAAAGTGACCAGACGTCCTGCATTGAGCAGGACAGTCAAGCATTCATAGACTCTGTCCAGCGAAAACAAATGTCCTGCAAAATGTCCTGCAATTCTCTTTTGTGGTATGCGATATACGCAAAATGACTACAAAAGCTAATTGTTTACACAAAATGACTACAAAAAGCTAATTGTTTATGCTATACTATATTAATGCAAAAAATGAGAATCACAAATATCACTCCATTACTATTTTTGCCCATTCCTGATAGTGTGTCATAAGCCGTATTCGATTGAGACTGGAGATCAGTTCAAAATGAACTGAAACTGAACTGATATTTCAGGTTCAGTGAGCTAAGGTCAAATGAAATTACGAAAGCAAATAAAAAAACGCCGTTTGACAATTGAAATTTAAATGTCATCTTTTACCTGAACTACTGAACCGGTCTAAGTGATTCCGGTCCATTTTCGGTTCACCTACAGGTGACCTGGATCACTTTTTAGGTAATGGGGGCAAAGTGACATTTTGCATTAGGTATAAGATCCTTTACACAAATAGTGCACTATATAAAAATCGGCCTTTCCCATTGGTCAATCCGCATGGCCCTCCGCTCGCTACGGGGCTCAAGAAAAGGAAACTAACCTGTGGTGCCTGGTGCTAACCCAATCTAACCCAAGACATACCCAAAATCAAGAAAAAAAGCTGTTTAGAAACATAATCCTTAAAAAAAAATAAAAAAAACAACGGGGTTCGAACCCGCGTTTTCCAGGTGAGATCCAACGATGTAAACCTCTACATCACTAGAACTCTTGATAGAAATCGATTGCATCACGCAGACATATCGTAATACGAGATGGATCGACCAATAGGAGAGGTCGATTTTTACATAGTGCACTATTTGTGTAAAGGATCTTTAAAGGCTGATATTTTTACAATCGAACACGAATCAGTTCAATAAAGTTCAGTTAGATCGATTTGAATCGATCCAAAGTAGTGAATCGAATACGGCTATAGTCGGCATTGGCCAAGTTGGTCTATTTATAGGAGGTAATGGTTGGTCTGAGCTGAGTCTGGTGTTTCCAAAGACGAAGAATTTCCCTTGTTTATGGGTGTTTCGGTATGCGACGTCGCAAAGGTCATTCGTTTGTTTGTTTATAAGAACCAATTCTGCTTGTTTCGCGCCAATAGTGAGAAATGCAAATTTTTATTATATTCCTAAAACCATATAATATTAACAGTTTTATTTGTTATTTTAAGTTAAATGCTTGGTTAAATGTTAAATGTTTTTTGTAAACGTTGATGTATTAGAATTTGAAAACTATCTGTTTGAATGATTGATTTTTTAATTAAATTATTATATCATTTCCTGACAATATGCTGAACTCACTTTCAAAAACTTCTAGGTTTCAGGCAGCTCTGATTCATCTGATGTTGCAAACGTACGATAGAAATCCAACCTTGCCAGTACAAAATTCGACTAAACGCTAGCGCGATCCAAGTCACGGATAGTCCTAACCAATCAAAAGCAAGACGCTAGCGTTCTGCGTTCAAGCATGGCCCTCCGCTCGCTACGGGGGCTCAATCAACAAGAACTAACCAAAACTAGCCCAAGCAGGCTAACCCAAAATTAACAAAAAAAAAGTAAATTAATAAAAAACAAACATAACCTTAATAAAAGGTAAACAAAACATCTGTCGCGACCAGCGAGAATCGAACCCGCAGCGCAGGAATAACATGCAAGCACTCTGCCTATTACACCACCGCGAGGCGTTGTAGGAGTTTCGCTAGATCGTAAAAACATGAATAATTCCGATATACGCTAGCGTCTTGCTTTTGACTGGTCAGGACTATCCGTGACTAGGACCTCACTATAGACGCTAGTACCTGTAGTTTTTTAATAAAATGGCGAAGTTGCTAAAACATGCCACCAAAAAAAATTTGGCACTTATTTTCACAATTATTATGTAATGTCCTGCATTGAGGTCTTAGAATTATGGTCACTTTACCTAAGTATCAATCTTTCTGAAATTATAGAAAATATGCATCCAAAACCAGGTAGGTGTTGTGAAGTAGGCATGTTAACTAGGTAGTTACCTACCTATATTACCTATATCGGAATAAATATAAATCAATTCAGATTTTGTTCTCAGAACTTCCCTTGCTTTTCATAGACATCTTTGTTTGAGCTCTGTCTCAGTCTCTCTCATGAGCACTTTGTATTTGTTGATTCTTGACCTTGAACAAACGAAATGGAACAACAATAGTAAAGGTCTACAGTGTTGCCGTTTATAGGTATTTTATCCGAAATTTGGGTATTTTGGTAATGTTTGTAGGTGCATTGCAATTATTAGTGATATGTGGCAATTAAAATATCATAAAAACTGTTTAATAGAAATTGCTTTATAATCTTCATTATACATATAACAAATAATTTAATTTTCATTCGTGCGCATTTCTATTTATAATCGTAATTTTTTATTTCATTTTTAATTTATGCAATAATTTTTCATAAAATCGCTTGATTTTTTTAGTAGATTCCTCATTTTTAAACTAGTTTGATCACTTTTTGCGAGTAAAAGTTGGTATTTTGTCATTAACCAGGAGTCTTTCTTTAGGCTCTTCATGTGGCAACACTGGTTCTGTGTTGATTAGCGGCTAGTTACCAAGATGCATTCCGTTTACAATTGGTCGAAACAATTGGGCGGGGCTTGGAATACGTCAGTTGACTTCACGATGATTGACTTGCAGGATTGTTTGTGTGAATCGTTATTGGAAAAAATGTTAGATTGGATTGTTGTACTGCATTTTTTTTTCCCTGATTTTGGACTTGCCTTGGGTTAGTTTTGGTTAGTTTCTGTTTGTTGAGCCCCCGTAGCGAGCGGAGGACCATGTGTGAAGTGAAATATTTTAAGAGCCGTATTATAGAGGATATACAGCAGCTTGCACGTGTTTTCGCGAATATATTCCATTGCCCACCATTCAAAACAGATTACCCCAAAGAATCCCCCTTCTTCTTGTGCATATTACAACCATAATAACGTCCAATTATTTCGACCAATAATAAACGGAATGCATCTTGGGAGCTAGCCTCTCCTCTGTGTTGCAGGTTGGAGCGGCCATTTTCCCATTTTAAACCGGCACTGGCTGCCCGGCGTAAACTGCTGTTCATTCTCGATAAAATTTGATTTCGGCTTCTGAATTTGTGAAATATAATAAATCTCTGATAGTTTATATTACTTTGTGGTTTGTATCGTTACGTTTATCGTATCGAAACGGAGGTCGAAAGTCGAAACGTTTGCTTCGGATGCAGCGTTGCATCATTGTTAAGAAGACTGCACAGGCTGAGGGTCTCAAATCGCAGAAGAACCAATTAAAATCCCATTAAAACATATAACATTTAGTTTATTGATAATAACAGATAATT
>JAEQML010076344.1:0-13404 GCA_016904865.1 Pissodes strobi
TATTAAATCTTAAATGAAGAAGTAAATATTGATCTTGAAAAATATAATAACAAAGTTCTTGCTTTTTAAACAAAAACAGAAAATTGTAAACGATGTCACTATAAAAATCAATGATCTTATTTTGGAAGGGATCGCAAGTGTTAAGTACTTGGCTAAGCTGAACTATATGATTCCTTACATATTTAAAACTAGAAATTATGTTACAGACAATACTAAGAGAATAGTGTATAACACCTTCTTCTTGTCTCATCTCCGGTACCATATAACAGTGTGGGGTGTGTGGAAGGGGAGTGTTTGAATCCATGCAGATTGTACAAATCAAAATATTACAAATTCTATTCAACCCAGATAAACTCACCCGTACAAGGACGTTATACAGTAGGTTGCCTACCGCTAAATTAACTAACAGTTTAGAGTTTGAGCAGTGCAAATTAATGTATAAAGTAAAGAATGGACAACAAAAAACAAATTCTCAATACTCACTAACTAAAGAAGTTCATAATTATACAACTAGAACACAAAGCAACGTCTATCACATTATATAACAGAATATGCGTGGGTACAAACAATCCTTTTTTCCAGCTGTCGAAAGTATTAAATCAATTACCAGTGGAAATTAAACAGAGTTAGAGTTACAAAACATTTATATCGAAACTAAAAAGACATTGTAATATCATTGTATAAGAAAGCTAATTTAAATCTATGATCTATATTGTACATACTCGAGGCCAGTGTTAAATGCACTTATTAGAGTACCTACATTTTGTTATTACTTATGTAATTTATTTATTTTAACGTAATATATTTTACGTTCCACGAATATACTTATTGAGGAAAAGCTGGGATTTCTTTCGTCTTTTTACCAACCATTTGGTATCAGCGAGTTTTCGGCCACCTCTTGGTGTTGTTTTTGAAAAGATAGGGTTATAATGTATTTTACCTGTTTTTTACTCCGAGGTTGTCGATTTGTCTTGAAAAAAGTTATTTCTGCTCTTGCACCTTCTTCTCCTCTTCAAGCGAGTTCATATTGGAGTAAATTCGTTGCAAGCTTCGATAAGTTTTTTCAAAATTCATTATATAGATTAAAAAGACGATTCTTTCCATTTGCTGTCTATAGCTTGTAAATTTTTTCTTGTGTAATTTCTAGCGTCTCGGTCTGATTTAAAAAAAATTTGATCGAAGCGTTTTATTTCGGTCAGCAGGTCATTAATATAGAAGAGGAACAGGGTTGGTGAAAGTATTTCATTAAATGAAAGAGGGAAACAATTTGAAGAAGTTACTCTAAAATTGATCTTTGAAAAGAGTTATATTGGCCCTTCGGGCTTTTGGGCTAAACTTTTTCATGCGAGACATATATAACTCACGTAGTTTAACAATAAGCGTCATCTCCGTCATTTTAGAGAGGAAATTATATGATTTACTTTTATTCGCTTTAACCAAAATGTAAAAAATATGAGGGCAAGTTAAAAATCTGCGGATTTTCATTCATGTCCACAGTGAGCAGGAGACGGCAAAGCAATTAATGAAACAGTTAAAAAAATTTTTTGTCAAAGATCAACGCACAGATGAACTGCGTTTTTATTTGAATGTCGAACTCAATTAAAATATCCCCACATTTTCAACACTATAATGCGTCAAATCGGGTAGAAACTAAAGCTGAATCACGCCCGAAAATTAGGCGACGGAGCTACGTTGTCGCGTTTGATAGAAATTGAGTTAAATGTCGGTAAAAGCCCATTTCTCTTCTCACTCGAGTTTGGGAAATGAATAAAAACGCTTTTATCATTATTAGATTCGCAACGGTTTTGTTCGTTTGTGTCGCGCACCCCTCATGTATTAAGGCGTTAAACGTGGCCCATTTATCTCCAACTATATTAAAAAATTAGCAACACCGTTCAAATGGTTTGTGATCTTCCTTGAATTTGTATTTATTTTGTTGACATTGATATTTTTAGTAGACTTTTTCTGTATTTATTCTTTATTAAAGCCTGGCGGTATTATATGTAATGAAATATTTTGTTCATACTTCATATTATATAAATTCGGACAGAAAATAGCTCAAAAGCTGTTTTAGTATGTATTTTCTACAAGATAAATGATGCTTGATTGCATATTTCTACCATCCGTTCCGTTAAGCAATAATTGTAAAATTCCAAGAAATAACATGACTTCAAACTAGGAATCATTGCTAATATAGACTAACAAGAGTGACAACGCAGAGCTTTGAGGGACACC
This sequence comes from Pissodes strobi, assembly GCA_016904865.1. Classification (NCBI taxonomy): domain Eukaryota; kingdom Metazoa; phylum Arthropoda; class Insecta; order Coleoptera; family Curculionidae; genus Pissodes; species Pissodes strobi. The sequence goes on from JAEQML010076344.1 coordinate 2,236, forward strand.
ATGTCTGACTTGCATGTAACTCGAAATAAAATATTTATTTTAGGACACATAAAAAATACATACGTGACTAAAGTCCTAGATATAAATTAGTTATTGCTTATTCCTGATATTATGGCGAAGTTATATATTCTCCACTGCAGACCATTTTTCTACGTGTAATATCTCATGGGTTAGTTAACTTTATCATCCAAATGATTTAATTAATTTTAAAATATTGCATATTTTTACAAAATATTACTATAATAAAATGCGCTTAAGTTAATTTCTAATGTCACTCAAACATTTTCAATTTCGATAATAAGCCGAATATGAGTAGGTATAAACCCTTGAAAAGCTGTGAGCAACGAACAAGAAAATAATGCGTCAAAATCAGTAACATGACTGACGTAAACGTTTTCCGATAAACCTGTTTCCTAAATTAGTCGCTTAGTTTGAAAGCCTTTCGGGCTGATTAAACCGTTAACAAATTCACAAAGTCACGCACAAAGCGAATTTCCAAATGTTGATGAAATCAATTATTAAGGAATATTAAAAGTTGTTTTTGTAGTCTCACATGAACGTCCAATTTTCTCCTTTAGATGAAACGCAACTATACCGAAAAATAATAAAGGGTACCTATTAAGATTATTATTAGCTTCAAAGGTATGCCTCATACGACGAGGGAAAAGCGAAAACTGCATCTATGTCAAATCCATCTCATTCACAGGCGGGATGATGATATCGGATAAAAACTGAACATTGTACACTACATTTAGGTCTAAGTAAATCAAATTGGTTCATCAGTTAAATTAGCGAAAAAGAGGAAGATGAATAGTTTGAATTAGCGCAGGCAAGTGAATAATTAATAAATCTTGAAATCCGAGCAGGAACTGATTTGAGTAAAAGCATTCATTAGCTGAAATGTAATTTTATCGTTACAATTAATTTCTGCATTTTATATTTCCATTTCGTGAATTTTCATGCCGAATAAAACGAAAAAAATTTATGAAAGTAAATGAACTAAGTAATCCTCCATTGATTGCCAAGTTGTTATATTCGACTTTCATCGAATAATAAAATATGATGAAAGAATTGGACGTATTCCAATTAAAAGTAATCAGATTATACACTTTAATTAGTACATAACATAACGTATGGTTCGGTTATTTTCGTCTAATAAAATTTAAAATAATTTCAACAAATGCACGAGCACCTTTTTTGACTCCTATATCTGTACCTCAGAGCCAAACTATGTTAAGTCCATTTTTAGCGAAAATTAGTTTTTAATGTTAAGTCCATGGTAATTCTAAGGATTTTCGTACGCACTTGCCAGCGCTCACCTATCTGCATTAATGGCAAAGTTAACTAATTTTGAATAATATTAAGTCACTATATGATCGCAAGGCAAACTATTTTAAATGCCCTTGACATACTTTGCTTCGAACTGGGGTTGTACTAGCAGCCCCGTCCCCAGGGGTGAGGCGGCGAGGCAGCCGCCTCGGGCGGCCGATAATTAGGGGCGGCCGTATTTATTTTTTCTATAAAGTTTTAATGTGATTGTATGTAACACGGTAAACACTATCGCAATGAATATGTAAAATGCTTCATTCGTACTATAAGCAGCTCATCGCGCGTTGTATGCAATAATAACCAACGCCTTAAAAAATTAAACCCCACTATATAACATAACGGTCTATTCGCAATTAGCATTAGAACTTTAAATTCGTAGTGAATGAAAAATCGCATTAACAGTCGCAACTGCTAATGAAAAATCGCGACTTAGCACATCTTTAGGGACGGGCGACATCTCCCTAAAGCGATTCAGGACAATTTTTATGGAAGTGACCGAAACGCAACCCGATTGATTGATCGATTAGGTACTGATCAGCATGTAGCACATATTGAGCGTAGAGCAGGCGCTTGTTACATATACGTACTCATGCGATTTTTTAGACCAAAAATTCGAACTCCGCGCCCCCAAATACCCCCCTCTAGAGGACCCACATCAAAATGTTTGATTTTTTTTTTCGCTTTCATTACAGAAACGGTTAGACGGATCCACGCACATGTCACCCACGTACAAATAATTTTTTTTAAATCACATACAGGGTGTTAAAACCACACATTTTCCCAAAAAATCCCCTATTTTCGAAATATTTCGGTACAACAAACTTGTGAGATTTTTTAGACCAAAAATTCGAACTCCGTGCCACCAAATAACCCTCTCTCTCTCTAAGGTACCCTACCCACATCAAAATTAAATTGTTTCGAAAATTATTTTTGATTTTTTTTTTCACTTTCATTACAGAGACAGTCAGAGGGATCCACGTACATGTCTCCCACGTACAAATAATATTTTTTAAATCACATACAGGTGTTAAAAGTAGTAATTTCCCCAAAAAATCCCCTATTTTCAAAATATTTCTAAACAGAACCCTTGTACGATTCTATAGACCAACTAAATATCCTCTCTAAAGTAGCCACTTCAAAATTATATTCTTTTGAAAAAAAATTTTCAAAATTTTTTCCCCGTTTTTACTACCGAAACGATTAAAAGAATCTGCTTACATATCACCAACGTACAAATAAAATTTCCAAAATCATGGTGGTAAAACAATACATTTTTAAAAAAATTCAACTTTTTTCGAAATATATCGGTACAGAAAACTTTACGAACTTTTCGATGCGAAAATCGAACTCAACGCACCCAAAAACCCCTACGAAATTCCCTATTTCGTGCCGAAATCTGAACAAAAACGCTAGATTTTGAGACAAAAATTACATTTTATCGAATATCTACCTAATTTCAACTCCTATCGAAAAACTTTATAGAAGCTGTTCGATCGACCTTAAGACGGCGCAGATACTGGCGCAAACCGATTTGAGATATCTCTTTCCGTTGCCACACAAATGAAGAAAATATAAAAATCAGGTTTCGTCGATTTGAGAAAAAACGAAACGTCGTATAATCAAACTGAATACGGCACATTATAGTACCCGATAAGACCCATCTTTTTCCTATTTAAAGTTTACCTCTAACTCTTACCGTTTTCGAATTATAGCCGATTTATTGAAAATCTCGAGTTTTTTAAGGTCCCGTGAATTTTTCCGAAAAAATGTTTGAAAAAAATATCCGTTTTTATTACGGAAACGATTAAAGGGATCCATTAACATGTTACTAACATAAAAATAAAATTTCAAAAGCATATACAGGGTGCTAAAAAGTAATTTTTGAAAAAAATGCCCTTTTTTCGAAAAAAAAAAACCGGCAATATATATATTTTTTAAGTTCGACGACTCACATACGGGCGAAAGGCCGTCGAAATACACATTTTTGGTGGTATGTATTTTTTTCCTATCAGTCGTAGTTTTGGAGCTACGACCGTTCTCGAATTTAAACGGCCGATTTCTCGAAAACTAAGAATACTTTTTTTTTCGTAAAGAACCTTTTTTGTCGGCTTTGAGATCCTCTACCTACATGCCGAATTTCAAATCGATCGGAAAAAAACTGCCGATAGATTCCACCGATTCCTATGGGACAAAATGAAGGTTAGGTCGATGTAAAAATACGGTTTTTTCCGTTTGCCGAAATTCTTCTTTTTTCTACCGGAACGTACCCGTTAAAAAACGTATTTCGCAATTTTCCCCACTTCTCGATAAAAATTCGGGTAACAGTGTGGGGGGAGTACCCACTAACCGGGCAACCCCGACTCCGCTGCGCGCAGTTTGGTCGCGGCAAAATTTCGCTCCGAGCTCCCGTTTAGCCAGAAATCGCGAAAAACCACGCGATTTCCATATTATTATAACCCCCCAAAACCCCCTTAAAATCGAGCCCCGGCATCCCCGATTTAATTCCAGGTAGCCCCCGACGTGGTACCATCTACCATGAAAATATAGACCTTGCAGGTCATTTCCTTTTACCGGAACCTACCGGTTAAAAAACCGCGCGGGCGCCTATTCGCCGGATAGATCATTATTGACTCCTTCTGTTGTAAGGGGCGGCCGAATCCTGCTCGCCTCGGGCGGCCTAAAGCCTGGAGACGGGGCTGGTACTAGTCATATGTTAAGTCCACATACACATAACCTTATTTTTACAGTTTGTGTTTGTCTGTACTCCAAGCCGGTCGTTGCGAATTTAGTAAAGTTTTTATGTTTGGTTTAAGCAGCTCTTGCAATTTAAATGACAATATGACCTCAAGAAGTGCTAAAATTATTGCTATGATGACAGAAAATGTTTCCAATGACCAAAATAATGAAGAACTCCGTGATGATTTAACAGGTAGGTGATAAGTAACGTTAGAGAACTTATTATAATACTTTCTTTATTATTTTGCAAAAGAGTTAACGTGGAATGACTCTCAAGTACTTTAATTTATTTTTTATTAATTTAATGTCATATAGCATGCAAAATTTCACCAATAAATGGACTTAACATATTCTGATCTAGCATATTTAAGTGCTTTGGAGGACTTAACATACTTTCTTAAATAGTATGATTTCTTTATAAATTGGTCTTTTTTTATGAATGCCTACAAAATTTCTAGGTTTCTCAAAAAATAATAAAACAAACCAATCTGTAAACTGTATCTAATATTTTTAGATCGAAAAGCAAAAAAACTGAGATCACCAAATTTAGAAAATATTTGTGATGACAAAAGCATGATGTCTTCTGGTACCGCTAGTATATTATGCAAAAATCTCTCCCCAGATAATCATAATTTTGGAAAAAATGTTGTTCAGGACAGAGTTTTACACGCAAAGCGACAAATATTAAGTGAGTGACTATGAAGAGCACTCGGTACTAGAATGTTTTACGCACTCATTTTATTTTTTAGGGGAACCACCTCATGATTTTGACCTAGAAAACACAAAAAGTGTAGCTTCTTCATCTCAAAAAATTATTGAAATGGAGCAAAATAACTCAGGAAAAAATGATTTGGGTTCAGGTGATTCATCGCATAAGAACACTTCCGATACACCTATATTATTGGGTGATCAACTGAAAAGTTTTCTTACCACTAGGATATTACCATATACCTATTTTATTCATTTTAGGGTTGAAAGCATAAAAAGTCTCGCTTCTTCATCCCAAAAAATTATTGAATCAAAGAAAGTTGAGCCAATTTGTACTTCTCAGCCAGGAACATCCGCATGCGGTTGCACAGAAAATGCTCAGCCTAACTCAGGAAAAGAGGATGGAGGTTCATTGAAAAAAAAAATTCCTAATACACCTGAAGTATAATACTCATACACATATTTCGGCTGAAACAAGTGAAGAAAACGCAAGCAGTGGGGACATTAGCGATTCTAGTGACTTTGACAGCGACGACAGTGTAGCTGATCCAGACTTTCAAGAAAATGAGGAAGAAAACATTGAAGATGAAAACATACAAAAGCAAAAGACTAGGAAGAGGAAATGCAATTTAAGACTGTGGAAAAAGAACATGAAAAAACGAAAAAGGCATTCAGGATTAGAGCACATCACAGAAGAAAGTAATAAGGTAGTGAAAGAAAAAGTTGTTAAACCACCTTGTCCGAATACTTGCAAGCTGAAATGTTTGGAAAAAATACCGGAGATAGAAAGAAAAAAAATACACGGACAATATTGGACAGATCAAAAGTCAATTGACAGTGGCGTAGCTAGAAATGTGGGCGCCGGGGGGCAAGCCTATCCGCTGGCGCCTAAAACAAACCTATATTTTGTGTATATACGCAAATGATTTCAAAAACAATACATCATAATATTAAACGTATATTTTTGAAGTGAAACTTCTTAACGCGCGCCGGGAGTAAAATTTGAAGGTCGCGATCCCGACACACGGCGGGCGAGCTGGCAGGGAACGGAAAACGGTCACGGACGTTTATTGTGATATCTTTGTTAGTTTACAAGATAAAAATACGGGATTTGCTGTATTACCTTGTCAAGACATAAGCGAAACTTTTATGAAGAATAGTTTTTTTTACATTTAGGCCTTCCCTTTTTGTTAATTAAGTGATACCTATATTTACAAAAAACTACTTTTTAACCAAATCCGTTAAGATATGTATAAGGCTAGGCCGCTTAATTACTGTGATATCTTTGTTAGTTTACAAGATAAAAATATGGGATTTGCTCTATTACCTTGTCAAGACATAAGCGAAACTTTTATGAAGAATAGTTTTTTTTCATTTGGGCCTTTCCTTTTTGTTAATTGAGTGATATATTTAAAAAAACTACTTTTTAACCAAATCCGTTAAGATATGTATAAGGCTAGGGCGTATAATTATTGTGATATCTTTGTTAGTTTACAAGATAAAAATATGGGGGTTCCTCTATTACCTTGTCAAGACATAAGCGAAACTTTTATGAAGAATAGCTTTTTTTCATTTAAGCCTTCTATTTTTGTTAATTGAGTGGTATATTAAAAAAAAACAACTTTTTAACCAAATTTTAGGCTAGGGCGTTTAAGTTTAAGAAGTTTCACTTCTGATATGCGCACATAGTGCACACGCTTTTTTTTTATTTACAGGAATATGAATATAAAATATATAAACGGCAACCATCCAACAGGTGCATACATATTTAAATATAAACGTAAACTAAAAATCTGCAACCTTAATCAATTAATTAATTAATTAAACATTGGAGTCTTTCTTCGGTTTTGAATCGACGTAAATTGATCGATTATTTGATCAAAATTAATTTTTTGGACAAATTCATTTTCTATGCTTAGTATTGCTATGGCTATTAAGACTTGTCTGGCTAATGGTACTGCCTAAATACGAAACTCTAAAAAACACATACTTTTTCACGACCGAAATTTTCAGAATTTTTGTCTTTGAAGTCGCATGCCGCCTTACGCAGCGTTTTTACAAATTTGCATGTACCAAATGCCGCCGCGCCGGGATATATCTTTTTATTCCACGTAGAATAAATAATAAATACCTGACACAAAATGTATTGGTTGGGTAAAAAGTTTAATACATATTTTGTTCTTTGATTGTATTATAATTTAATTATTTTAAAAAGTCACTTAAGCTCATGAGCATTGTTAGCATTAGAATATTTATAAATTCGGAGTAGCGCCTAATTTCTCTTGGCGCCGCGTGGGGCCTTGCCCCCCCTGGCCCACCCGGTAGCTACGCCACTGTCAATTGATATGAAAAGGCAGTTTCTAGCTTCTCGTGTTCAGCAAATTCCAGTTGTTAGACGCAGGGAACGAAACTACGAACGTGAAGGGAGAAGACAACATTCCAACCGTTACAGTTTTGAACACGACGGAAAGGAAGTTATTGTGTGTAAGATATTTTTTCTGAATACGCTGTCAATATCACAACAAACGGTTGACACTGCCATTGAGAAAAAAAGGGAAGGCGGTCTTGTGTCACCAGATAAAAGAGGTAGGCATGTACCCAGCAACAAGATTCCTGTTGAAACTCGAAACCACATAAGAGAGCATATATCGTCATTTCCCACATACCACATACGAATCACATTACTCTCGAGAGAGGCCACAAAAAAAATATCTGGGGAATCATCTTAATATTAACCGAATGTACAAGCTTTACTTGGAATACTGTCAAGAAAATCAAATTTCTATCTGTTCACTACCCGAATATAAGCTGACAATTATCCAGAAAGGCATCCTCAGGCGAAATCTTTTGACAAGTTAAAAAGAGGTTTGAACACACACGAAATATTAAGACTGTATTAACAGAGGAAAGTGAGCTTGTCCATCGCTTTGTCCTTCTCCGTGCAAGATCCACACATAGGAAATCATTTAAATATTACTAAACCATCAGTGTCAAAATTACTAAGAAAATTACCCAACATAAAGCGACTCTACATAGAAATAGTCTTATAAACCGACATAATTTTCTTTTCTATTTTGCTGAAAATCCCCATGCGGTTCATCTTTGAAATTTTCAACACAAGTGGTCACAGGTTTGAGGATATTCACGATTGCGTTATTAAGCCATATTGTTTTGAACATCACCTGGCCGAGAATTATTTTTGCAATTTTTGCAACAGAATCTGTCAGAATTACTGCAGCACGTTTCTGCGAAAGTTATACAAAATATGTGGTTTCAGTTGCAAGGTGCACCATACCTTGCATATTTCCGTGTAGAAGTATGTCTTGAATAAGACTTTTCCGCGAAAATTAATAGGTCTAGGGGGACCAGTACTCTGGCCTACAAGAACCTCTGATTTGATCAGCAAGGGCAAATCAGGAGTTAATAAAATCGCTGTAGTTTATCGAACGCCTGCCACGATCATAGATTATATAAAAATAAAAATTAGAAAATTGTCTAAACCTATGAAAATTCATTTAATATTTGACAAAATCTTAACGTTAGGGCCGAAAACCTTCGCATAAATCATTACGGAAGATATGTTAGACAATATATACGAAGAAAGTTTTTCTTCAGTATGTTAATAGCCTCATAATTTTGCTTTGCTCAAAATTGTTATGTGATACTGTTATTAAAAAATCTGTTGATACTAAAAATATTTTATTATTTCAAAGAAAAAATACAGTACCTTCCATCCATTTTAATATTTAATATCATGCAAAAATAAGTACAATTTGTGAACGCCGCGCCGTAAAGAATTACAAAAATATTTAAGGGTTGGGAGGAGCCGTACTAGAAATTTCAATTTCCATTAAAATATACATAGAGTGTGCCATTAAAAAAAAATAGACAATTGTACATAAACTTCTTAAAATTGTGACACAATTTGAGCACCCTATTCATAAATAAATCTCGATAATATTTAAATTGTGTCTATAGTAGGGGACAGTCACCTTGAATGGGACGATCCTTGAATGGGACAAGCTTAAAGAGAACTGTAAACCTATAGATTCCGAACCTCCCCAACAGATGACCCTTAACCAGTTGAGCATCCAGTACATAGTATTCATGTGTGAAATGGCGCCATGTTCGTGTTTGTGTAGATCGTTTAAATTTTACCCTCAAAAACTATTTCTACAACCAGTTTGTCGTAGTTTGTTTCGTGAATAACTTTGGTAAGAGGTAAAGTTACATTTTGCTATAAAAACTTTATACTTTTAGCCAGTATTTATTTTAAGCATTTTTGGGTTTTCAAATTAGGAAATAAATAACAGATTTTTAAATTGGCAACTGTTTCCTTGAATGGGACGGTTTAAAGTTTCTTGTTTGAGACACGTCCCATTCAAGATCCGTTTTGTTTTTCAGTCTTATTACAAAAACAAAAAAATATAACAAATACTGTTTGCTTGCAGAATGTATAAAATGGGACCAAGAAATAGAGTGCGGATATCTGCATGTAAAATGAAGGCTACCGTGCGAGAAGTCATTTTAAACAGAACTTCAATAAGAGGAGTAGCTGAATGCATGGGCATTCCTAAAAGTTCACTGCACATAACAGTAAAAATTGCTAGAAATACAACTATTGAAGAGCATAAGCGCTCTCCTAACATAGGAAACGGAAAAATATTTTCGGAAGAACAAGAACTCTCGTTAGTGACTTATTTTACGACTGCTTCTCGCATGTGTTATGGTTTAACAACAGTTCAAGCTGGAAGCTTGGCTTATCAGTTTGCGAAAAAATTTAATTTATTGAGTCCGGAAAAGTGGACGAGTAATGAAAAAGCAGGTAGAAGATGACTACAAAAATTTATGAAACAACATCGGGACATCTCTCTTCGCAGTTTGTCGAGAGCCACAACATTTGATGTTTATACGGTTGGACAGTTTTAAATAATCTAGAGAAAGTGTTGACCAGGTACAAGTGTGCGCCTAGCAATATTTATAGCTGTGACGAAACTGGCTTATTAACTGTCACGAATTCTCCGAAAATCATTGCACCATGTGGGTCTAAACAAGTGGCTCAAATATCATCGAGAGAAAGAAGAATATTAGTGACGATGGTAAATTTTATCAGTGCGATAGGCAATACGAAGGGAATAACTTTATAAACCTTCCCTCCCCACACGAGCCATCGGCTACAGCCGCTCGATGTTTGAGTGTACGGGCCATTTGAGTTAAGATTAAAAATCCTGGAAAAACAAGTTCCATCCACAATATTGCTGAACTAGCTAACAAATCATTTGTGGAAAGTTTATCTCCTAAAACATTACCAGCGCAGCGGTTTTGCTGTATGCGGAATCTTTCCATTTAACAGAGACATTTTTTCCGATCAAGACTTTTTAATATCTTTTATGTCTGACAAGCCAAACCCTGATATAGAAATTAAAGAAAATGTCGATATCCAAAGGCACCAGAAAAAAACTACCCAGAGAAAACAACATACTACAAAAATTTTAACAGAAACACCACAGAAGATTGAAGACAATAAATCAGAAGTTTCAGAGTCTGAACCAAGATCTTTACCCAGCCAACCAAAAATAAAGAAAGTAAAAAGAAAACTGTCGAATCAAGTAGTAGCGAGTCAGAAGTCGAAATGTCAACAAAAAGCGATAGTGATCATGATTGATCCGATCATTTTCGTGATAGTGACTTTTTACCAGAACCACGATCGAATGAGGACAAGGAAAATAACACCAAAAGCACTACAAACGCAACTAAGGAGGACAATAAGAATAATAACAAACATGAAAATATAAAGACTGAGTTTGCAACTAATGACTTTATTCTTGTAAATTTTTCAGTTCCAAAAAAGAATAACATCAATTACAACGGCAAAATTTTAAAAATTCAAGATGAAGCATTTAATGTCATTTTTACGAGACGATTTGAAAACAAATTCCACTTTTCTGTCATTGAAGATATTTGTGACATAAGGAAAGACGCAATATTGAAAAAAATATCTCCTGTGGAACTTCCCGGAACATCTCGCATGAAATCGTATTTGTATTTTGGAAACGAAATCTTTACATTAGAGGCTGAATATGGAAAAATCATGTGATCCATTGTGATGTTTTATTTTTATTTAGATTTCACTGTTTGCACATGTTTTATCTAGTTTTTTTCGTTTTGTTTTTGTTTTTGGAATATTCTCTTAGTTTCTAAGCCTTTAAGAAATGTAGGTAGACCCATTTAGTTTGTACAATACATACCTTTCGATTTGTATTTTTACCGTTTGATTTAAATTTTAAACATAAAATGCATTTTGGCATATGAAAATTTGGATTGTGTTGGACTTGTCCCACTTAGACTTAGTGTCCCAGTCAAGGAAGCACGTTTTTAAAAATGTGTTCTTTTATT
>JAEQML010076345.1:0-13403 GCA_016904865.1 Pissodes strobi
TCCCTTAAGAAATTGGAAAGCCATAGAAGCAGTGCTGGTGAAAGTCCGTATGCTCCGCCATGCCTCACCCTATCAAGTCACTGCACGAGATTCACCGTAGCTCTCGATGTCTTTGATCCACAGATAGGTCACGTAAGACAGGAGATCTCGCGTTAATCTGTGCTTGCGGAAGCCATACTTGAGGCGTTTATGATGCCTGATGATTCGAGATATTTTAAGAGCTGTTCGTTTATCAGGTTTTCCATGACTTTGGATATGATGGGAACTAAGATAATTTGACCGTAGTTATTTGGAACCGTTTTTTACCTTTATTGGAGACTGGTTGCACCTGCACCCATTTCCAGTTAGAAGGAAAGCATGCAATTCGGTATGATAGGGAGAAAAGGATCAGCAGCACATTTCTTAAGCAATATTGCGGGACCGCCATCCGGTACTGTCGCCTTGTTAGTGTCTAGGGTTTTGAGTATTTGTTTCACTTCGCGTTGACGCAATACCAGACCTGGCATTGAGGTATTTACTCTCGGGATAGTTAGGGGAATCTTTTCTTGAGAACTTAAGATAGAATTTGGTGCAAACTTTTCGGCAAGAATGCTTGTTTTTCTTTGGCCCTTATCTTGGTCAGTAGTGGGATTGAGGTCTTTGAGAAACCCTGATTAATAGCTTTGGTAACTAAGCAAAAGGATCTTGATCTGTTAGCACAGTTGAGAAGCTTGTTCTTTGTCTGCTCCTTATATTCTTCCTTGTTCTTGTCAGTGGTCCGCTTACACTGGTTTCCAGTGGTGATGAATATATTTCGATTTTCAGCTGTCGGATCTCGGCACGTTTCCAATTTAATTTACCATGCCATGACCATAAAATATTTTAGATCTAGATGATTATTAGTGAAGCGTTGCAAACTGTACAGGGTGTCCCATTTTCGATGATATTACGGGGTATCTCACTTACGAGTAAAGATAGAGAATTGCGGTTTTCGCAATACTGTGCTACTGTTTTGTGAAAAGAACGAGGGTATAAACAAAATTTTCATAGCCCGCTTCGTTTCTGAGATACAGGGCGAAATTGAAAATAATGCATTTTGGGACCCCCCTCGTATCTCCGTTATCCTTTAACATATCGCAAAGGTAAAAACTTGCTTTTATATACTTTTTTACGTAGAACCCAGTGGCGTAGTCAGATTTTTGATGTGAGCTGTCAATTTTTAGCTATAAATCAAACTTATGTTTTTTTTAAATGGAACACCCTGTATATTTTTCTTTCGTTTGAATGGAAATTTTACAAGCTTTTCAAAAATATATAATACATGATATGTATTTTAAATAATAAGCCTAAAATTCATAATTTCACAAAATGTATCTCTATATGACACTCTTGATGACTATAGTATAAGCATTATCTTTTAACCAATGTTATAAGTATTTATTAGTAGGCAGAGATTATCAGAGCAATGGAATGATCATTTTTTTATTGGCAAGACCTGTCAGTGGCAAAATTTATATTTTCTGTGTAATATTCTATTTTTTACTATGGTTGAAAACGAAAATTATGAATATTTTGAAAAATATGACATGTTAGTCTGCTTTATACAGAGCAATGAAAACTCTTTTGACTTATTTGGGTTTATTTTTTATTTAAGTATCATTTTAATTTATGGATATTCTGAAAGAAGACAACCTGGTCATATAATGTTTTCCGGAATAAAGAGAACATGGAACGTTTATCCGGCCACTTCCAAAAACGTATAATAAGGAAAATCGCGGTAAGGGTGGAGGCAACGTTCCTTGTTCTACCAATTCTTTTCTTTATTCCGGAAAATATTAAAAGATCAGCATGCCTTCTTTCGGGATATCTATAAATTAAAATGATACTTAAAAAAATAAACCCAAATAAGTCAAAAAGTAAATAAATATTCAAACAAACTTATTGGAATATAGCTGAGAAGCTTCACGGCAGTTTTCATTGCTCTGTATAAAGCAGACTAACATGTCATATTTATCAAAATATTGATAATTTTAATTTTGAGCCATCGTAAAAAATACAATATTACACAGAAAATATAAATTTTGCCACTGAAAGGTCTAACCAATAAAAAATTACCATTGCATTGTTCTTAATAGTCTTTGCCTGCTAATACTTATACCGTTGTTTAAAAGACAATGCTTATACTATACTCATCAAGAGTGTCGTATAGAGACACATTTTGTGAAATTATGGATTTTAGGCTTATTATTTAAAATGCATATCATGTATTATATACTTTTATAAAGCTTATAAAATTTCCATTCAAACGAAAGAATAATATACGGGGTGTTACATTAAAAAAAAATACAAGAGTGACGTATCCAGACACATTATGTGAAATTACGAATTTTAAGCTTATTATTTAAAATACATATAATGTATTATATATTTTTATAAAGCTTATAACATTTCCAATCAAACAAAAGAAAAATATACAGGGTGTTCCATTTAAAAAAACATAAGTTTGATTTATAGCTAAAAATTGACAGGCCACAGTAAAAATCTGATCACGCCACTGGATTCTACGTCAAAAACTGTATAAGGGCAATTTTTTAGCTTTGCGATATGTTAAAGGATAACGGAGATACGAGGCGGGTCCCAAAATGCATTATTTTCAATTTCGCCCTGTATCTCAGAAACGAAGCGGGCTATGAAAATTTTGTTTATACCATCGTTCTTTTCACAAAAAAATAGCACAGTATTGCGAAAACCGCAACTCTCTATCTTTACTCGTAAGTGAGATACCCCGTAATATCATCGAAAATGGGACACCCTGTACAGGGTTATCCAACGAGGACTAGACAAGGCGATTTTTTACTTTCCCTGTACTTTTATAAAAAAAAAAACTTGAAATAGCCATCTTATGTATTTTTTCCCGCGAATTGGGATATGTTCAGCAAAAAACAATTGAACATCAAATGAAAGTGCGATATTTTTTTTAAATTAGATGCCATATTTTTAATGTGCTTATCCGACTTATCATATAAAGTTTGATCTAAAATGATGGATTTTTAATTCAAAAACGCCTTTTTTCCTTAGTTTTAAATTCGGAAAATGCTCGTCTACAGTACGATTAATACCTGATAGGTGGATACCCGTTGTTTCACCTGTTCAAACTTTAACCTATACTATATTTCTTACGAATTAGTTACAAATAATGGTAGTATATTATAATTACTACAAAAAAAATATTTAAATCCAATTTGGAAATTCAAAAGTCAGTAGACCCGTTTAGAAAGACGAAAGTATTAAAAAAAAACTAACCGTCTTATCAAGAGCTTCATTTAGTCCTGCATTTCAAACATGAATTATAGCCTATTTCGACTCAAGAAGGATCAGTGTGACGTCTATCTATATTTCAGAGCTAAAAATATTAATGATGCTCTCTATCATAATGAACATATTTTGAAAATGATATGAAATGAGTTTTCGCTATGGACCTACAAAGTGTGCTTATGGCGCCATTAGCTAATGTTTCAGCAATGTATTCTAAAAACAAACTCGTAGTGCATAAGTTTACAATATTCAATTTCAAATACTTATATGGTTATTGCTTTTTATGATATGAAAGCCATTTCGCTCTTACAGCAAACGAGTTTGCTTCTATATTATACGCTCGTCTTATTTGTGACTTAAGTACTGAAGAGGGTGTGAGGTAGTACTTTACCATTATTTAGGGATATTTGGGGAAAGACCATACATGCTGTCTCTCTCGCCCTCCAAGCGATAGAGCCTACCAAAGCTTTTTTGCAACACTAGCTATCACATTTGATTCAATACGGGTCGACCAGCCCAATTCAGAAATAATCATTATGCGACATTTCAATGCCCATATCACCAACTGGCTCAAAAATCATAAGACTGAGAACGAAGGTAGAGAAGCTAAAGCATTTGCCAATTTTCTGCCCTCCTGGATCTTTTTCTAAGCACAAATCCTGACCAGTACACAATTACCGTTGGTCCGCCATTAGGTACTTCCGACCACAAACTTACCACAACGGCAACTTTTACAGAAGGATCCACTATTGGCTCGTAAAATATGGCATTACAATAATTCTGCAAACTGGGTGGATCTCAGAAAGCTCTACCTAGATTTTCCTTGGCTTGATGTCTGCTTTGGCATTGACAACCCATCGCCGTCGATCTGTTGCAAAAAGATTTCGCAGATAATTGCCTCTGGAATTGAAGCATACATCCCAAACTCCATCAAGTTACCGCCGAAAGGAAAGCCCTGGTTCGGCAGAAGATGCAAAAAGCCGTAGATAGATAACAGCAAGCCTACAAGTACTGGCAACAAAATCAGACCGCTGAAAGTCGTAATTATTTTGCTGAAGCGAGAAACGAATGCAAACGAGTGATTGACTAAATTAAGGACAAACAATCAAAGGAACAGGGATACAATTTTGCAATGCCACAGTGGCTCTAAAAATTTCTGATCGGTAGCAAAAACAAAAAGTAATAACTTTACAAAAACATCTCTCCCACCTTTGTGTGACGAACGCTGCTTCACGGTGAAGAAAAAAAGCAAACATGCTCGCCGAAATATTTTATTGCACTCTACCTTAAACGTCCCCAAGGCAAGGATCTCCCAATCATATCGAATATCAACACTACCATGGCAGAAGTTAAGTTTCACCACCGTGATATTCGTAAAATCCTCAAAGAGCTAGATACGCAAAAGGCATCAGGACGGGATGAAATACCTGCCACCGTGTTAAAGAACTGCGCCAACGACCAACTAACATATTATTTCCAGCCTTTTTTCTCCGTCTTACCGAAAGGGGATATACCCATCTTCTTGAAAGTCGCTCCTAGTGCAACCTGTAACGAAAAAAGGCAAGAAAATCACGCCATCAAAACTATCGTCCAACTGCCTTGCTTTGAACAATCTCGAAAGTCATGGAACTTGTAGTCAATCAGCAACTACTCAAGTACCTCGAGACCAACAGAATAATTAGCGATAATCAATACGGCTTCCGCAAACAGAGATCGACAGGAGATATTGGCCTATATCACACATATATGGAGTAGGGCAATTGAGAACTACGGAGAATCTTCAGCGATTGCGTTAGATATTTCTATGGCATTCGACAGAGTTTGACATGACGGATTGCTCAACAAACGGCCGTCCTTCGGACTACCAGCGTCTGTCTGCAGCTTGCCCGTTTTGCTTAAGAGCCGATCTCTGCATCACGTTGCAATAATTGATGAACACATCTCAGACACATTCACCATAAATGCGGGAGTGCCCCAGGGCGCAATACTCTCACCAACTCTGTTTGTTGTCTCTGCTAACAGAGACCAATAATCCTGTTTACAGTTTTGCAGATAATAGTAATTGGACTACTGGGTGTATCGGTCAACAGCAATATGTCCTGGCATGATCACGTTGCTAAGATCGCAAAGTCAGCTTCACAGAAGCTTGGTGCGCTTTTTCGCAACAAAAAAGTATATACACCGCAGCAGCTACTCTTGCTATACAAAGTGCAAATGAGACCGTGCTTAGAGTATTACTCAAACATCTGGGGGTGCCGCACCTAAGAACACCCTACAGCTGCTGGATTCCATTCAGAAAAGAGTTGTACGTCGCGTAGGCGACCCGGAACTGACCCGGGTTCTGGATAGTCTGGAACACTGCAGACATGTGGCCGAGATTTCCCTATTTTATAGATATTTTCACGGCATTGTCCCGATTCATGCCGCCGCCAGAAGCACCCGTGAGACAGTCACGACAGACGCCTAGGGCGCACCCGTTCGTCATACAACTGGAAATAACAATAACGTCGCTTTACAAGGACTCCTTTATCTGGCGCACTGCGTCACTGTGAAACTCACGCCCACTAACGTCTAGCCGCTACCGGTAACTAGCCTATTCATAAGGCGACTATAATATAAATGTTAGCTAGAATACACTCGTTACGTTGTACCTTCAATTATATAAACACACAAGCAAGGCGTAATTTTCGATGCGGTGAAGCGAAAAATAGGTATTATTATGGCTTTGCATGGCCCTCCGCTCGCTTCGCTCGCTACGGGGGCTCGATCAACAAGAACTAACCAAGTGCTAACCAAAACTAACCCAAACTTATCCAAAATTAAGAAAAAAAGGTAAACTAATAAGAAACAATAGACAAAATATCTGTCGCGACCGACGGGAATCGAACCAGCAGCGTAAGAATGACAGGTAAGCACTCTGCCCACAACGCCACCAAGGCGTTGTAGAAATTCTGCTAGAACGCAGAGACTTGATGCACATTTACATTACAGTGGCGCTATAAAATTTGCGATGGATAGTCAGTTACCGTCAGCGGCTAGACGTTTTTCTCACGCCCATCGGACCTACAAATGTTTTAGGACCGTGTCTATCACCATCTTCGCACACACACCGCTTGTCGAGTGCTATAGGATCTCCCTTTAGTGTGTGTGTTTTTATAACTGCCATGAAAAAAAAAGAAGATGGAGTGTGACTCCATTCTGTTATTGACAGAAAACTTCGTAATACAGATATTTAAATTCCAACTGGGTATGTTTCAGTTTGTAAATCTGCTAGGCAAAAACCTAGGCCATATGTTGTAACTTATCTTAAGTTCGACTTTTTAAAAAATATCCTTGCTTGTCCTTTTACAATTCTATACGGCCGGGATTTAAAAAGAGTGACAACACAGATCTATATAGCTACGCAACAGATGCCTACTCCGGTATTAAATTTGTCACTCGCCAATAATGCAATCAACTTAAATATTTTCCTATTTAGACGTATTTTGCGCCGCCGTGTTGCCAAGTCGCGAACTGTAGTTTACTTTCATATCACATTATGGTATTACTCTTTTTCTTGGCGATCGTATTTTATGTTATGTCAAATTAAAGTTCATTATCAGATTCAGTGAATCTGTTTGCTTGAACATAACTTATCTTAAATATCGGTGGAAAAGGTCATTACACATTTTGTTAACTTATACTGTAATATAAGGAATTTTTGAAATGTTTATCGACATGTCAAAGTACCATTTAATTTTGTTTTAAACTATCCTATCAATATTATAAATTTGTTCATTTAAATTGCCGTTTCATCTGTTTTGCTATTAATAAACTATCATACTTAATAGAAAATGTGTAAATCGTATTTTTCTAAAAAAAATATGTGTGTGTCTTTGTTTAATTTTAGCTAGTCGCCAAAATTAGGATATTTTTGGTTGGTTTCAACTTACTTTAATATTTTTAATCTGTTTCAATATGTTTTACCTCTTTTTGGTGCTTTTGGTTAGTCGTTCAATCAACATTCGGTAAATTTCAGTTGATTTTAATATATTTTAGTCATTTGATCCGGTGCCGGTACGCTATAAGCAATTTTAACGTGTTTGGTTAGTTTTGGTTAATCGGCAAAATTCGGTTAATTTGGGTTAGTTTTAATTTACTTTAACATTTTTAATGTGTTCTGATAGGTTTTGCTTCTTTTAGTTAGTTTTGGTTATAGTCATTCGATCACCTTTCGGATACTTTGAGTTAGTTCCAATTTATTTTAGTCATTTGAACCGGTTCCGATACCTTAAATATGACCAATTTTAATGTTTTTGGTTAATGTTGGTTAGTCGCCAAAATTCAGTTTATTTGGGTTAGTTTTAACTTACTTCCATATTTTTAATCTGTTCCTATACGTTTCAGCCCGTTTTGGCGCTTTTTGTTACTTTTGGTTAGTCATTCAAACAACTTTCGGTTATTCTCAGTTAGTTCCAATTTATTTTAGTCATTTAAACCGGTTTCGATACATTATAATCAATTCTGTGGCTACGCGTGCCAGAGTTTTGGTGTTCGAAATTGTCGATACCTTTTTTCCATACGTTTTGATACCCAATCAGTATGAACAAAAAAATTGGAGGTATGGTGATGGAACTTTATTGACTTTTAATCTTTTATAATTTAATATCCCTCTAAATCTAAAATATTAATAAAGACTTTTCAATACATTTAAATAGCATTCCTGCTCAAGACAATCAAATTTATATTATGTGCTAAAAAATTCGTTTCCAAACTTGAAAATTGTCGTTCTCAAACTACCCAATATTTCAATATCCAAATTTAATTTAAGGGGATTCATCAGCAGTATTTTTTTTGTTCCCGATTTTCTTCGTTAATATGCATAATAAAGAAAATTAGCCAAGTATAAAACTCGCTTAGAATTACTGTATCTAGGGCAGTACAGTGATAAAAAATTTAATTTCTTAATTTTAGCTTTTAATATATTAGGAAAAAAAAATAACAAAAAAAATAAGTCTATACGACCCTAGTGGATCATAATTTAGACATATTGATAAAAGAAAATAAATTTTCGATCAAATAGTTTGTCCATAATCCTGGAATAAAGATTTTGAGACAAAATCGCTGATTCGACACGCCCCCTTGTCGCTCAAACACATGAATTTATTTAGAATTATTTCTTCTGGTAAAAGCTGGCAGCGGCGCGAGGCCACATGGTGTGTGTCTGTCGTTTTCAACCTGACCTTGAGCCGGTCGGGCGATCGCTCGCTGGACGAAACCAGTTTTCAGAAATATAATATTTGGGATTATTATTTATTTTGTAGACTGTTCTAAATGATATTGTAGCCGCTTCTCAAATTTTTCACAGATCTAGGTGGCTCATTAGTATAACCAAGACCCGTAGGTATCTCCCTTAATTACAGAGATAAAAAAAAATGTTAAATACAAAAATTGTAAGATATGTTGTGGTGAATATTGTGAAAATATTTTCAATTATACAGGGTGCTTTATAAAATCCTGTCGTTCGTTTTTTGAGTTTTTTTAATGGAATGTATATTATTGCACATTTAGATTCTGCATGAAATTCTAGACACATTTCGTGAATAATGCCCTATATCTATCCCCAAGTTTTTCGAAATATTGACAGTTGAAAATCGGCCAACTACCATGTTTGACAGCCTGTACAGGGTTATCCAACGAGGACTAGACAAGGCGATTTTTTTACTTTCCCTGTACTTTTATAAAAAAAAAACCGAAATAGCCATCTTATGTAATTTGCTCCCGCGAATTCGGATATGTTCAGCAAAAACCAATTGAACTAAAGGTCACTTTGATATATTTTTAAATGGGATGCCATGTATATTATTGCATATTTGGATTGTGCGAAAAAGTCTAGACATATTTCATGAATAATGTCTTATACCTATCTCTAACGGTTTTTGAAATATTGACAGTTGAAAATCGACCGATTACCAAGTTTGACAGCCTGTAAAATCTAAACGGCTATAGATAGAACAAAACGGTTTGCACTTTCCTGTATTGATTTTTCATAAGCTATCGTATAACACTAACTTTTTATTTAACCAGAGGTTAAATTTATCCGGGATTTTTTAACATCTGGTTAAATCTAAAGTTAGTGTCATACGATAGCTTATGAAAAACCAATATCAGAAAGTGCAAACCGTTTTGTTCTATCTTTAGCCCTTTAGATTTTACAAGCTGTCAAACTTGGTAAATGGTCAATTTTCAACTGTCAATATTTCAAAAACCGTTAGAGATAGGTATAGGACATTATTCATGAGATATGTCTAGACTTTTTCGTACAATCCAAATATGCAATAATATACATGACATCCCATTTAAAAATATATTAAAGTGACCCCTAGCACTTTTATTTGATGTTCAATTGTTTTTTGCTGAACATATCCGAATTCGCGGGAGAAAATTACATAAGATGGCTATTTCAGTTTTTTTTGTAAAAGTACAGGGAAAGTCAAAAATTGGCCTTGTCTAGTCCTCGTTGGATAATCCTGTACAATCTAAACGGGTAAAGATAGAGCAAAATGATTTGCACCTTTCTATCTCGATTTCTCATAAGCTATCGTTTAACGCTAACTTTATATTTATTTACCCAGAGGTTAAATTTAACCTGTGGTTAAATAAAAAGTTAGTGTCAAACAATAGCTTATGAAAAACCAAGATAGGAAAGTACAAACCATTTTGCTCTATCTTTAGCCGTTTAGAGTTTACAGGCTGTCAAACTTGGTAAATGGCCGATTTTCAACTGTCAATATTTCGAGAACAGTTGGAGATAGGTGTAGAACATTTTTCATGAAATGTGTCTAGAATTTGATGTAGAATCTAAATGTGCAATAATATGCAGGGCATTCCATTAAAAAAAGTCAATAAACGAATGCCAGGTTTTTATGAAGCACCCTGTATAATTGAAAATATTTTACGATATGCGCCACGACATATCCTACAATTTTTGCATTTAACATTTTTTTATCTCTGTAAATAAGGGAGATACGGGACACTGTCACACTAATGGACCACCATGTAGGTATTTTTCCCTTTATTATTCTTATTCCTTGAAAATAGTCATTATTTATCTATAGGTAATAATTATTGATGTAGATACCTTTTTCCAAATATATAGGCTCGTAACCTGCCTAAAGTGTTTAGAAGACCTTTTTATATTTTATGTTATAGTCTTTACGAAGTTAATTGAAACAGTTGGGGCTCTTAATAATTTCTAATTATTTTGTGTAGGCGCTCGCCGGCAACTGAGAACAGACTATGCCGACATGAAATTAAGAGTCCCAACTTTTTCAATTGACTTCGTAAAGACGATACCTACGTCTAGACTAGGTAGAAGCGAGTCGATTGTTTATCTTATCCTTCGTATTTTTGAATCCTACATAAATATTTGAGTGTGCGGGTCGTTCTGTAACTTGTGATTTATTGTGTTTTGGTTCTATCAGTGCTTTGTTTTATTGTTTTTGTATCAATATGGGGAAAAAAGCGACCTGATTCCAAAAACAGTAGTATTTGTCAAAAAATTTGATCGCTAGAAGATCAAGAGAACAAAAGAAGTCAGCAAAACTAATGACATCAACGTAAGTTTTGTTTTAACAGACTACTAAATACATCAACTTTTGATTTTGTTTGGTGAATAATGTACAGGGTGGCCGCTTTAAGTTGAGCCGATACCTTAAGTCGGAATCTATGAGTGTTGCAAAAAAAAATAAAAAATAGAAAAGATGTTTCTAGTTAAACGATCTTTTATTGTTTGTAGTGTTTTAATTGCCACCCTATTTTATACAAGGGGGTCAAATTAAGGTAATTTTTTTTAAATAGAATGCCCTTTTTTGTTACATATTTCTAAATAAACCAGTAAAAGATGAATTCAACGATATGCAGGGTGACCGAAAATACCGTTCGAATAATTTCAGGAGAGATTCTACATAAGAAAATATTAAATTTTTCTCATATGAACCTGGGTCCGAAAATGCATAGTTTCCAAGATACGGTATGTCAAACTTTAAAAAAAATCAGTTTTTTAATTAATATCTTAAATATCCTTTTAACGATTTTGTTGAAATTTGGTAGTGTTATCTGTAATAATATGGGGCTTATTTAGCCTTAATAAGATTAAAAATATAAAGTCTAGTGGCGTCCCGGAGGGTATCATACCGAATATTATTGATAAAAAAAAGTGTGCGCCCCTGACTTTAAAAAAAAAATTTTTTTTTCGAATTAAACAACTAAAAATACAACATTGAAAATTGTCACAAGGGATTTTAGTCAGGGACACTCGGTTCTCGTCCTGGAGCCAATGCAGGGCATTTAGTTTATAGACAAACCACAGGGGAGCTCGAATCGGAGGGTAACTACAACAGGAGAAAAACAAAGGAACATCCACAAACTACCTTCTATATCTATATGTGCTTAAATATAAAAGCATGTTTTAGATAGCTTTATATATTTTATAAACATAGATTCCATTTTCTCATCATTTATTACGCAAACCATAATATATGAACGAACTATGAACGAACTATGACACATAGAGAGTCACCAGGTGACTAGTCACCTGGTGACTAGGACCGATAATAACATATTAAAAACTAAATGGTACAGGAAACCATATTGTTCCAACAGGCTGATAAGCTTTTTTTCATACCATCCGATGAAAACTAAAATTAACCTAGTCCTAGGGATGAAGGCTAGAGCAACCAAACTAACACACCCTGATTTCAGAGATCAATCCATTGCACAATTAAAGGGCATACTGGTGGACAATTCCTACCCAGAGAGACTAGTAAATAAGTTTCTGTTTAACACTTTATATAAAATCCCAGAAAATATAATTGAAAGACCCTCCCAACTGCTATCTTTAAATACATTAACTGCAATTGAGCATAACTCCAACATTGAGGATACAATAAATAACATCACTAGTAATACTCAAAAATATTTTTCTCTGCCATTCATAGAGGGCTTAACATGTAAACTCACCAATCTATTTAAAAATCTAGATATCAAAATTGCAAAGAGACAAATTAAAACTTTATCCTCAATTTACACAAAAACAAAGTCTCCCTTACCACTTAATGAGAATTATAATATTGTTTATAAAGTTCCATGTAAGAATTGTGAAAAATGCTACATAGGTCAAACATCGAGAAACTTAAAAGGCCGCCTCACATCGCATAGGAGTGACATCCGAAGAGGGGTTCAGTCCTGCGCATTAGCTGAGCATGTTCAAGAACTAGATCACCAAATTGATTGGGATAACACTGAGATTTTGGAAAAAGTAAATTCTTACTATAGAAGGATTTTTCTAGAAATGGTCCATATAAATATGGAAGAAAACTCAATGAACAAAAAGAGTGACACTCAGAATCAGTGCTATTTACCACTATATTTTAAAAATACATAAAGATGGTTGCCTCGCTGCGATGGATTCTCCCGCTCCGGATGAATAATCAAACTCGAAGGTTGGGGAATGGCAGAATTTTGTTGTTCTTTCTTAGTAAATTGCTACATGATCATTGGTAATAACACCATTTAATTTTGCGTTTCAGTCAATACTTTTTCAAATGTCCTGGTAAACCAATTGTTTATGTAATAATTCCTAACCACCAGTCTTTTGAGCGCAGGACAATTTAATGTGTTTATCTCTGTCACACTTATAATAACAATTTTCTGTCTCCCTCGCATTCACAGTAAGCGTTAAAGGAGTATGTTCTAGATTATTTATATATAAATTCGACATTTTATGCGAATTTTTTGTTTCCCTAAAAACGTATTTTTATTTCAAGAAACCAGTGTAACAGTGTCCGAGCACCAATATGGGCGCCATTTTGTGCTTTATACTCACAAAAAAGTCGTTAAAAATGTAGCTGGGGTTGTGATTTTTCCCCCTTTTCTTCTTAGTTATGCACTTGTTTTTAATTCAACCCACATTGGTGAGTCGTTTAAAATATAGATTAGTTTGTTAGGTAGACTAACGAAATAATTTATAAATTGTAGATTGTCCTGAAAATGAAATAAAATAAATTTCGAAAGCTTGACAGAACAATAAAGGGTGTTCCTTTAATTTAGGCCTAAAAATAAACCAGACT